>MU769542.1:0-22137 GCA_026770625.1 Nicotiana glauca
ACATATTAAGTCGTTGGTATTTGCAAAGGTTTACTTTATACTTTTATGGACTATATCATGTTTGCTTTACCTATTTATGTAGCTACTGGTTTTAATTTCTCATGCTTGCGGCAGTCCCATAATTGATAATATTGAAATGGTCTTTGATGACGTTGCTGGAGTGAAACGTAGTTAGATAAGTTCGAAAGTTGCTGAAACAGAGGTGCAACAATAATTATTTGGTGACGTTACTGGAGTGAAATGTGTTGAAATGGTCTTTAATTTGTTTATGTTAAAAAGAAAACCAATTATTTGAAATGTTGTGGGATGTGGATCAAAAGAGCAAACAATATTGGGTTACAAGAGTTGAATGTAAGAAACAAATTGGAAATGTCTTTATTTTTAATAATTTGAGTTTTGGATTATTTTTGTTCTTTGCTCTTGTTTTATTACTTTGCTTTGTTCGCCAGTAATATGTTAGACCGACCACACTCGGGTGAGCAAACCTTTAGGCACGTTTTGAATTTATTATCGTGACAGTGGGCATGTTTACATAATTACGATTCCTTAAGGATAGATCGAGGTGTGCCATTTAGTTGAACTTTCCATGGCCCTTGCAAAGTTAAAAACGCATAGTTGCTTTAGGCGCGTTATTTTAATAATATTTACCTTCCTAAACTCGGGTGTACATTTCATGCAACCCAAATCCAAATCCCAAAATATTGAATAAAATGTGTCGAGGATCCGGGTACATTTCATGTGACGTGATCCAAAAACATATTTTAAACGACGTTCACTTTCTTAAAAATTAACTAAAAGCGATAAATAATCCTAAAATTGCACTGTAGGTTGGAACAGGTATAAAAATCAGATTTTAGCCATTTATAATAATTTAAGCGACCGTGCTAGAACCACGGGGTCCGGGGGTGCCTAACACCTTCCCTTGGGTCAACAGAATTCCTTATTCAGAATTTCTGATTTGCAGACTCCAATTGGGAAGTCGAAATTTTCCTCGATTTGGGATTTAAGTTAAACCGGTGACTCGGGACACCAAAAGCCAATCCTTTCCCGAGTGGCGACTCTAAAAATAAATAAATAATCCCATTTCGAATAATGTCACTTTAAATGAAAAAACTCCCTTATACATTATCCTTCAGGGTAGGTGTGTAAAAAAGGAGGTGTGACACCCTCAAGCCCGTAACAGCCACCTCATCCCTCAGCTTAACATCATGGATACTCCGCATGGACTCGTTCTTAGCTTTCGAGTACAACAGGCTAAATTGCGGTACCAAGTTATCCCCATGCGCCAATAGATTCACGTCAAAAGGAATTTGGAGAACTCGAGCCGATCCCCCAGCGTGAACCACCGAATGAGTAAGGCCCTCCTCGAACATTTTGACGTCGTCAGGATCCAGATCTGACTCATAATCATACTCGTTAGTCACTATGCCTTTCCCTCTTTCTACTACGAAAGGAGGAATGCAACTCACCGCAGACAAAGAGGGCACATCTGAAGTCACTATAGCGGCACTGGAGGTCCAGTCCTCTGCTCCGACAGGGCACTGATCATCAGTAACATCGGGAACTTCTGGCTGAGCTGTTGTAGCGACCGGAGTTTCTAGGCACTGACCACCGGCACCAGTTTCGACAACTCTCTCCTTCTCTATGGAAGACGTCGTAGCAACACCTTCCCCTGAGCCCATCGGGGGAGATTCGTCCAGATTAATCACTGTCGGAGGCGCCATCTCGAACTCTACCCTCCGTCTCTTCGACGACCCTTCCTCCTCCCTAGTTGATGGTGATTCATTCGTAGAACGGACGACACTGGATGGGACCTAGTCCTAAGAGACAGCCCTTACTGGGGTAACCAAGGCTGCAGATTCGATCGAAGCTGCCCTCGTCACAGGACGAGTAGCAGGTATCGCGACAAGATGAGCGGACGCAGCCGGCTGGCGAAAGGCTAGTTGAGGGCCCTTGACTGTCCGCACTCTCCTTGATAGCGACAAATGATCAACAAGAGGTAAGTCAAAAAACGAATAAAGGAGAACAATAAATAAGGACATCATCTCACGTGTTAGGGGTCTGCGCCCAAACCTCTCATGGAAAGTCGACCAGGTGCGAGGCCCCACTGTCTGGAGAAGAATGGCCTCCACCCATTCACGGATCCCTTCAAGAGGCGGCGGGGGAAACTTCTCAGCTACAGAATAACAAGGCAATTTAGTATCTGCAGTGCAAAAAAAAAAAGAGGAGAGAGAGAAAAATCGAACATTCTGTTAACCAAAAATGCAGACTTACGGGCAAAATTCCATCTCTCGGGGAACCCCGTCGGGTCTGCCACAATATGCTCGGTCCATACATAGAAGAAATTCTTGTAGAAGCGGCGATTGGTTCTATCATCCTTCTTCACCACCAGACTCTTCGATCCCCGCGGACGCGCATGAATCATCGAGCCGCAAATCAATTGGGGGCAAAAAGGCTAAGCATATGGACCAAAGTGACATCATGACCGGCAAGCTCCGCGTATTTGAGTAGCATGAGGAACAACTTATATAAATAAGGGAAAAGCTAAGCAGCGCACACCTCATAATAGCGGTATAAATTTACCACTAGCATAGGAAGCGGGAGCGTGTACCCTACAATGAAGGGGTAGGCATAGAACATATAAAATCCAGGACGGTCAAATTGAACCCGGTCGTCCCGCCCCGCTGGTTGTATCTCGACGAAATTAGGGATTCCCCATCGTTCCCTCAACTCCACGAGCCCTCTCTCTTATAACGGGAGCAATGTCCTCCGGCTCTGTTCCACCACCGATACTGAAGTTAATCGCGTCCCTCCCTGGGCGGGGTAGGATCTCATCCACCGAGGGAACCTCTTCATCCTACACCGTATCCACTTCTCTGGTGTCCTGAACAGGGTTCTCAGTTACCAGAGGGGCAATAGGAAGATTGTTACGGGAGGAATCACCAGCCATTTTTAGCCAAAAAGGAAAAACTTTTCGGAAGAAGTGAGAAGATTAGGGATTGCAATAAGTAAGAAAGCAAGAACTCGAGATATCAGAAAATGAGATATCTGGGAAATTCCCTTAAATCGAACACTGAAGTGTGAGGGGCAAATGACAAGGTTTCCCTATTTATAAGAGATACAAGTTCCCCGAGCTCGAAACCCAAGAGTCACCATTTGAATATGATGGGATGCGAAATGTTTCAGTTCCTCAGAAACGTGTGTCATAATGATGGCGGGCACGAAACAATGTTTCATTTACCAACCGGCATTTTGGTTCCGAAACCATCGTAACGGTGTGGGAAGCACCGAAGAAACATTCCCACGCCATCTAAAGCTCGGACAGGCTGTTATTTTGATAAGTTCGAAATAATACCCTTAAGGCCAAGAGCCTTCGCCATCAACAAAAAAGAAAAGCTCAACCTTGCTCAAACTCGGACAGGCTGTTATTTCGATAAGTCCGAGATAACACCCTTAAGACCAATAGCCTTCGCCATCAACAAAACAGAAAAGTTTGATCTCGCTCGAACTCAATCAGGGGTCAGATTCCTCTCGACTAAGTCGCACACGTGATCTGTCCATCAGGCCCAACGAGGCATGACCTCGACGAATGAATGGACTAACTGTATTGGTCAAAATCTGACCATTTCGACCAGAGCGGCCACGATCACATTTCTGCCACTGGGTAGAAAAAGTCAATAGAGTTCATTTAATCTCTCTTTTAAGGCATTCGACACAACAACAAGAGCTATGCCATTCCTCGACCAGGAAACCCCACTACCCCAGGCACGCCAAAGTCGTAGCAGGGGTAAGAGAGTTATTTCGACTATATATATACGAGAAAGAAGAGACCGGAAAGAAAAAATGAGATTCTTGTATCACAAAAGGGAAAAATAGTTGTAATCTCCCTTCCCTCTCCATGGAGAGGGAAGAACAATAATCAATTTTAATAAGATCTTTAATACCGTAGCCGTCCAATATATAATTGTTATCCAACCTTTTGATCCGGTATTGATTAGGATTGACAACGATTTACCCCTTCATCTTTGATTGATTTGCTTAAAAAGAGTTTAAAATCTTTTGAGTCAAACAATATACATCATAACAAATGACCCCTAACAGTAGATGCCATGCTTTATTTTTTATTGGTAATGCTAATTATTATGGATATTTACTCTGTGATACTTTTTCCTATTTCGTTTATCCCAAAAAGAACGGAAAAGAGTCAAAATACCCCAATAATTTAAAAATATCCTCCATCCACCTATTGGGCTAAAAATACCTCTCCATCCATATTTTTGGTTCACTTATGCCCTTTGACCGTTTGGTCAATACTGAATTAAAAATAATTATTTTTCTTTTTGTAAAACTTAAGAAAAATATTTTACAAAAATATTTTGTTTTTTTAAAAATAATGCACCAGTAGTCCCATTAATTTAGTAAAGTCTTTTTTTCAATTTTTATAAAAAACAATTCAATTTTACAATTTTTTCTCATTTTTTTCCATTTTTTTAAAAGCATTTTATTGTGTAAAAACAGAAGAATAAAAAATATTTTTAATAAAATATTTTCATTTTTTAAAAACTGAAAAAATATTTTCGTTTTTAAATTTTTTGTTTCATTTTTTTTCAGTTTTTTGAAAAAAAAAACATTTTTTCTTTAAAAAAATGAAAAACGAAAATAAAACTAAATGCTTTAAAAATTTGAAAAAATGAAAAAAAATATTTTTCAAAAACGAAAATATTTTATTAAATTTTTTTTTGTTTTTACAAAAAATATGCATTAAAAATTTAAAAAAAGAAGAAAAAATATATTTTTTTGTAAAAACTGAATTATTTTTTGTAAAAACTGAATTTTTTTTTTACTAAATTAGTGGACTATTGGTCCATTAGTTTCAGAAACAAAAATATTTTACAAAATATTTTCTTTTAAAGTTTTATAAAAAGAATAATAATTATTTTTAGCATTGACCTAACGGTCAAATGGCATAAGTGAACCAAAAAAGTGGATGAAGGGATATTTTTGGCCCGATAGGTGGATGAAGGATATTTTTAAATCTTTTTTAATAGTTTATTAATATTTTGAACCCTTTTCTGCAAAAAGAATAAAACTTTTATAAAACATAAACAGTTTAACTTTAGACTTCTCATTGTACTCTTAATGAAATGATTATATGCACACAAGTGTCTATGACTTGTTGGGCGATTTGCAGTCGTACCCTATATTTATGCCACCTTTTAATCTATACCCTATTTTTAAAAACTATTAATTTCGTAACCAACTAACAAAAAATCTGTAATAATATGACAATTATACCCCTTCCAAAACATATAAAAGATGAATCAAGCATACCCAAATTCAAATTCCAGAGCCGCATCTCCTCCATCACTCAGTCTCTCCTGAGATCGCGTATCGCAAACCAGATTTGAATTAGATTCAAATTCCAAATTCAAAATTACAAAATACATTGTAAGTATTCAAACTCATTGAAGTCGTTTGACGAACTTCACTAATATACTGAATTTGCATTCTAAATCTGTTTGACGTTCAATTCTAACATTTTAATCCGATAAATATGCTAAAAATTTTGGTTTATTTGCTAAACAACTGAAGTTATTTAGTTCATATCTAAAAAATTAAGCAAAACGAGTTATATAAGTGTTATTGTTGTTTATTTGCTAAACAAGCTGAAGTTATTTAGTTTATATTTAAAACGAGCTGAAGTTTTCCTCCTACACTGCTTAAATATTAAACATAAATTAAAATTTTATATTGCAAAAAAACTTAAGCATTAGTTGCTGAAGATTTTTACGTAATCTTTAAAAATTTCAGTAATATGAGCTGATGTTTTCCTCCTACACTGGGTAAAAAAAATATATTAAAATTACATATTGCACAAAAAACTTCAGCATAGGTGCTGAAGTTTTTTAGTTAATATTTAAAAACTTCAGCTGGAAGAGCTGAAGTTTTCCTATTACACTGGGTAAAAAAAACATAAATTAAAATTATATATTGCACAAAAAACTTCAGCATAGGTGCTGAAGTTTTTCAGTTAATCTTTAAAAATTTAAGCAAAAAAAGAGCTGAAGTTAGTTATTTCCTCTGCTATTTTTCGATTTTCAATAGAATTAATATTAAAAAAAACGCACAAAAAACTTATAACAAAAACTGAAAATTTCATTAAATATTAAAAAGGATAAATTAAATTACATAAATAACAAAAAGAAAAACTAATCGTCCATATCATCATCATCATCGTCGTCGTCACTACCATATGGACGAGCATCTTCATCATCAAGATTATCAAATCTTGCATACATCACAAGAGTATCAAGCTTGTTGTTGATTTCTTCCAGCTCCATGTCGTACTTGTCTATGAGCTCATCCAGTTTCACCTCAAAGGCCTCTATAATGTCTTTCTTGACTTCTTCCACTATTTGCCTAATGACAACATCCATTTTTCTCCTTTTTGTATTTTATATCTGCTAAAATATATGTGTTTGAGTGAATAAACTCACAAAGTATAGCGTGCTTATATAGGGAAAATAACTTCTGCATGATATATGAAAAGGCAAAGAGGAATTTTAAACGTTGTCTAAAGAAAAGCATGCATGAATGTGATAGGAATATAATTATTACACTAACACATACCCCCAACGCAATATAATTACTAATTTAATTGTGTTTGTTATTTTTACTCCTGTATACTATGCAACTAATGCTGAAACATGCTCAAGTTTGTTGAATTCATTTTCTAAAACTTCAGCCCAATGTGTTGTAGTTATTTAGTTCATTTCTAAAAACTTCAGCACTTGATAAGCTGAAGTTTTTCTCCTGGACTTGGTAGTTTTTGTCGTAAAGCTTTTTCAAATAACTTCAGCTCAATGTGCTGAAGTTATTTAGTTCATTTCTAAAAACTTTAGCACTTGATAAGCTGAAGTTTTTGTTCTGGACTCGATAGTATTTGTCGTAAAGCTTTTTTAAATAACTTACGCAGAAACTACTGAAGTTATTTAGTGTATTTAGTGATGAGCTGAAGTTTTTGTCCTACATTTGACACTTTTGTTATGACTTTGAACAAAAACTACAGTCTGCAGGATGAGTCCGATTTGCTTTGTTATAAATTTCAATGGGAGGTGGACTCTTGATTTCAAATATTTGGATCATGATACAAAACGTGTTCTACTTAATAAGCACATATCATTCAATACTTTCCTGAAGAAAATTAGTGAAGTTGCAAATATTGATTCAACCAGATATGTACTAAAAGTATGGTTTGATATCAAAATAAATACAAGCAAAGGAATGCGTGTAACTTCAGATGAAGAACTCAGTACATGTATACATTTGCTTACAACTGATTTAGCCTACAAGAATTGCCATTTCGTCATCGAAAAAATACAACCTTCAGAATCTGCAGTATTCAAACAATCTATTGCATATGCGATAGATTCAGAACCTTTTGCTGATTTTCAACATGAAGTAGGAAAGCCAATAATGGAAGTAGACAACGAGAAACAACCTTCTAACATTACAACTGCTTCAGAATATATAACGCTGCAATAATTACCCCCTCCTCCAATAAATTCATACCAGTTTGTTGATGACCAAAAAGAAGAAGGACAACTAATAATACAAATTTACAACCAACACACAATCCAAGAAAGTTTTTTGTTACCTTATACAATGATAAGCAACAACAAAGATGAAGTAAACATGGAACTTATACCGATAAGATCAGATAGAATTGAAGAAATTACTGTAACTTCTTGTGCTTCTCAGAAATCAAGAAAAAGAGTGAGGAGAAAGCTGAAAGAATCTCCACCATGCAAAATACTTAGGCACGATGCATTGCCTGAGGAAGTAAGAGTTGGATCAATTTTTAAGAACAAACAAGACATGACTAAATTTTTCTGCAGCTTGGAGATAAACCAGAGAGTTGAATTCACTGCTATTAGATCATGTTCAAAGAGATACGAGCTAAAATGTATCGTGGACAAATGTGGTTGAAATGTACGTACTACCAGAATAAAAAATTTCACACTATTCAGGGTGATAAAATATCATAACATCCATGAATGCTCGGTTGATACAAGAAAATCAGATCAGAAGCATGCTACATCAAATTTTATAAGTGAACAAATTATAGAACATGTTCGAGACAAAAATATAGAGATTACACCAGCCTTTGTAGAAAATGAAATGAAAAAAAAAATTGGAATTGACATTGGTTATCACAACGCATGGCGTGCTATTCAAAAAGTTGTTACTTGCATAAGGGGAACACCTGAAGAGAACTACTAGATTGTTCTTTCATACCTACACATGATGGTGTGCAAAAACCTAGGAACGTACACAAGCATAAAAAGAGATAGGCAGAATAGGTAAGCAAAACAATACTAGCCATTACTTGTTATGACTTTTCTCCTCAAAATGCTCTTGGCGCACATTAGTTAAATGTACGCCGAGCTCGTAACCATGGCGAGAGGAAGAGGTAGAGGATGGGGAAGACCTAGGAAACATCCGCTAGCAGCACTAGAAGCAATATTAACTACAAAACAACCATTAAAGAAAAATCCTCCACTAACCACTCCACCAGCTTCAATTCAGATTTCAGCTCAGAGTTCAGATAGCAGCGAAGGATCAGTTGCATGTGCAATTGGAGCAGCTTCAAGTCAATCAAACATTGCTAAGAAGCTAGATCTGACAAGTTCAGCTACTAAAGAAGTAATTGCAGAAGGTATGAAGGTGCAATCCAATGGAACAGTGACATCGTAGAGTCCAAACCAGGTACCAAATGACCTAGCTAGTAAAGAGGATAGTACGGGAGTGAAGAATGATAAAAAAGAGGATACTAAGCCTTCATGGACAACACTCTTCCAGAAGAAAAGATTTGCCTCAAATGGTATGTCACTCTCATACATACTACCTCTGATAGTAGATGGGGAACCTATGGTCCAATTAGATAAGGCAGAGGTAGAAGAAGAAAAATCTAAATGGAAATGTGCTTTGATTGTGTACATCTTCGGAGATAGGCTAGGGTACAATGCGACGAAAAGATATATCAATATCCACTGGTCTCATGTGCCAGAACCTGATTTGTTTTATCATGAGGAAGGTTACTATATAATCAGATTTAAAAATATGGATGATGCTTGTGAAATCCTATATGGTGGACCTTATTCTATAGCTAGTAAATCTATCATCCTAAAACCATGGAATCCAGATTTTGATTTTACAGAGGAATTTCCCACTTTCGTTCCTTTGTGGGCTAAATTCCCTAAGCTACCTATGTCATGTTGGGGTATGAAATCTCTAAGCAGAATAGCAAGTGTGATTGGGAAGCCTATCTTTGCTAATGAATGCACAACAAAGCATACCAGAATTTCATATGCTAGGATGCTTATTAAGGTTAATGTCACTAAGGACCTACCAAGTGAAGTGTGGGTGATGGAACCAAATGGAAATTTGTTTTTTTGCAGAGTGTAACATATGACTGGAAACTTGCTTATTGTGAAAAATGCTCAGTAGTGGGACACAGATGATCAGTACATGTCAGGAATGGTGTTCAAGAACCTCCTAAGAAGGGCAGAATTACCCAAGAGTGGAGAGCTAAAGTACCAGCTCCTACTGACCAAGTTGAAAAACAGGAGGATCAACAAGATAATAGTATAAAGATGGTTGAGTATCAACAGACTAAGGAGAAGACTCAAATAAAAGGAGATCATAATATTGCAGGGAAGGAAGATCTAAGTACCAAGATGGTTCAACAGACTAAGGAGAAGACTCAGCCAATGGATGATTATAATAATGCAAGGAAGGAAGATAGAGGGAAAGCAGTACAAAGTCCTGAGCTGAACATTGTAAATTTCCTCCATTGTCACCTATTCCTATCAAGAATAGATTTGAACCAGTGTTTAATAGCAAGCATGATATTCCACCTAGTGATAAAAGTGGAACAAGTTATCAGTAATGAAGTGGTTATTCTGGAACATCAGGAGAGTAAATAAAAGGTATAAGCAAAAGGAAGTTAGGCAATATATTAGAAGTAACAGAATAAACTTGGCAGGATTAGTGGAAACCAAAGTTAAAAAAAATGCTCAAAAAATACTGAAGTATATTGCACCTGGCTGGGACATCTTGGCTAATTATAGAGAAGCTAAGAATGGTAGAGTTTGGATATTATGGAACACTAATCTTTTCATGGTTACTAGAGTCAGAGATGACCCTCAAATGGTCCATGCTCTAGTACAAAGCAGAAAGGGAGATATTAAATGTTATCTGAATGTGGTATATGGATTTAATTGGTTAGAACAAAGAAAGGAATTGTGGAAGAATCTACAACAAATTTCTACTAGTGTTACTAGTCCATAGTTGGTTGCAGGAGACTTTAATGTTGTACTATATGCTAGTGATCGAGTGTCCTGTAATCCAGTTAGCTTTGCAGAAACTCAGGATTTCAGTTCATGTTTACAGCAAACAACTTTGTCTGAACTCTATTGGCAGGGTGAATACTACATTTGGACAAACAAGCAACATGGAGTTGATAAGGTTAACAGCGGAATTGATAGAGTTTTGGGAAATTATGAATGGATGATGAAATGGAACCATGTAGAGATAATCTATGATCTTCCTCAAATATCAGATCATGCCCCTATGTTACTAACTCTGGCAAGCTCATCTTGGAATGGGAAAGTACCATTTCTATTCTTCAATGCTTGGACTAATTATCAGGAATTCAATCAAATAGTGGATGAAGGGTGGAATACAAAGAAGTCTACTAGTAATATGAAATCTATTTGGAATAAACTGAAGGCGTTGAAAGCTCCCCTAAAAGCTTTGAATGTTAGAGAGTTTAAAGGAATCAAATTGAGAGTTGAAGTAGCTAGAATGGAACTCAAAGATATACAAGAACAACTTTCAAACAAGTACTCAGATAGTCTTCTAAAAAAGGAGAAAGAGACACTACTCAACTTAGAGAACTGATCTATGATTGAGGAGAATATTTTACAGCAGAAGGCATGAGCTAAATGGATCCAACTGGGAGATGATAATACCAAATACTTTACAGCTGTTATGAAAGATAGATCACAGAGGAAGAAGATCAATGAAATTACTACAAGGAGTGGAGATAGAGTTACTGATCCTGAAGATATTAAAGAAGAGATAGTGGATTTCTACAAGTCTCTTATGGGAGCAACACCAAGATCACTTCCAGCCATAAACAGACTATACATGGCTAATGGCCACAAACTAACTCAGCAGCAAAGAAGAGATCTATGTGCAAATATTACTAATCAGGAAATTCTGGAGAGTCTCAAGGCTATTGGAGATGATAAGGCACCTGGTATTGATGGATACAATTCTGTCTTTTTCAAGAAATCATGGAACATTATCAGTAAGCAAGTTACAGATGCTATTAGAGAATTCTTCTTAACTTCTAAGATGTATAAGCCAATTAACTGCTCCACCATCACTCTTGTATCTAAAGTTCCTAAACCTACTACAATCAAAGAATATAGACCAATTGCTTGCTATACAGTTCTATACAAAATGATCTCAGTTCTAGCTGCTAGACTTCAAAAGATCATGGCATATAAATCTCTGAGTCTCAAGCTGGTTTTATTCTTGGGAGAAAAATTGCAGATAATGTGATATTGGCTCATGAGCTAGTAAAGTCCTATACAAGAGCCCAAATCTCTCCTAGGTGCATGATTAAAATAGACCTCCAAAAAGTTTATGACTCAGTTGAATGGATTTTCTTACAATAGGTGATGGAGGAGATTGGATTTCTTGATAAATTCATAAGATGGATCATGGAATGTGTCAAATCAGTCAACTACACTTTGATGATTAATGGATAAACTACTAAGCCTTTTGAAGCTGCTAAGGGCCTTAGACAAGGAGACACTATCTTACCTTTCTTGTTTGCTATTGTTATGGAGTACCTGAGCAGATCCTTTAGTGAAATGGGAAAGGACAAGTTGTTTCAATACCATCCTAGGTGCAAAAAATTGAACATAACTCACCTGAGCTTTGCTGATGATCTTCTTCTTTTTTCCATAGGTGACCTTCTTTCTATATCTACTCTATATTCAATTCTTTCATCAGTTCTCTAAGGCATCTAGTTTGCAAGCTAATATGGGTAAATGTGCAGTATACTTTGGGGGGGGGGGGGGTGGAAAAAGGATGTTAAGCAATAAATTTTGAACTATCTTGGATTTGTACAAGGTGATTTGCCCTTTAAATGCTTAGGCATTCCTTTATCTTTCAAGAAAATTGCACTGATCCAATGGCAACCCTTAATTGATAGAATCATAGGGAAGATATCTTCTTGGACTGCAAAAAAGCTTTCTTATGCTGGTCGAATACAACTAGTCAAATCTGTTATTTTTGGAATCCAGGCATATTGGGCTCAGCTGTTTATTCTGCCTTCCAAAGTATTAAAGCTGATAGATGCTATGTTTAGAAGCTACATATGGTCTGGTACTAATACTATTACCAGAAAGAGCTATGTGGCATGGGACAAAATGTGTACTCCAAAATCGACTGGTGGTATGAATATCATCAACTTGATGATCTGGAACAAGGCTACAGTTGCTAAAGTATGTTTGGATCTAGCTCATAAAGAAGACAAATTGTGGATTAGGTGGATCAATGCCTACTACATCAAACAACAACAGATTTAGACTATGCCTATCCCAAAGCAAGCTAGTTGGATGGTTCGAAGAATAATAGCTTCCAGAGATATCTTACAACAAAGTCAATGCACAGGAGCTGACAAAGTGACTATCAGACATTTATATCTACAACTACTGGGAAAACTGCCAAGAATGAGTTGGAAGAGCTTGCTATTTCAAAATTTTGCCTGACTAAAGGCTATTTTCAGCCTATGGTTAATGTTACATGGAAGACTACCTACCAAAGATAGAATAGCAAGCTGGGAAATAGCTATTGATCTAAGCTGTGTATTATGCCAGGGACAACTAGAAACAAGAGATCATCTATTTCTACATTGTCCTTATACAACAGAAATATGGAGTAGAGTATGGAAATGGATTCAGGAAGATCAAGGAATCTACAACAATTGACATCATCATCTTCAATGGATCCTCAAGAAAGCAAAAGGAAAGTCCATCTAGGCTAGTATTTACAGACTGGTATTCACAGAAACCTCCTATGCAATATGGCTGGAAAGAAATAATCGTATCTTTGAAAAGAGATATCGACACTGTGATAGTATAGTTTGAGAGATAGCCTATATTTGTAATGTTAGAGTTGAACCTAAAGCTAGAATGAAATTGCAGAAGTACTTATTAGTATAAAGAGTAACAACTTGTATAGGTCTTGGAGTAGATAAGGGTAAAGCAATTTAGTTGAGATAGTCAGCAGAGTTGATACTGATTATAGTTTTGTAATGATCTCACTTTGGTGATTAATATAAAGAAATTAATTACCAAAAAAAAAAACAATACTAACCATCAGCCTCAAGTTTCAAATGTTCCTATTTGAAAATTTTCACACCTTATGATTTATTTTTTTGTGCTTTACTATACAGATTTGCTTACATGTTCTTTGCTCCTGCAACATCAGTAGCTGGTTGGTCCTACTGCAGACCCGTTATTGCAGTAGATGCAAGATTTTTAAAGTCCAAATACCGTGGTGTTCTATTTGTTGTTGTATCAAAGGATGCAAACAATCAAATCTTTCCTCTATGTTTTGGTGTAGCAAAATCAAAAAATAATAAGACATACATTTGGTTCTTCGGGGAAATGAGAAAAGCAATTCAAGTCTGTCGTGAATTGGTTTTCTTGTTAGATAGAAACCAATCGATTGCAAATGGGATTAGAAAAGTTTTTCCTGAAGCTCACCATGATATCTGCATCTATCACTTTGAGAAAAATTTAAAGCAAAGACATGCAAAATCCACGGTAATAAATCCTTTTCAAAGTACTGCAAGGTCATACAAACGTGAAAATTTTAATCAGTTAATGTCCCAACTCAAAAGTATTGATAAGAAAATATACAATTATATAATGGAAGAGCCTCCATAGAGATGGGCTCGATCGTGGTTCCCACGGTGACATTATGATATGCTAACAATAAACATGGTAGAATCAATGAATTCCGTTTTACTAAAAGGGAGAGAAATGCCTATTTTAAGAATGTTAGATTTTATCCAAGAAAAGTTGGGAGAGTGGTTTTACGAACGGAGAAAAAAGGCAAATGAAACTTTTCATAGAGTATCAATATGGGCAAAAGAAGAAATGACTAAGAAGATGGACTTGGCTTGTAAAATATTTGTGAGTATATTTATTAACTTCATCTGTTGCAGTGATTTACTGCTTACATTTAAATTTTTTTTATACATTTTCTTTTTAAAGCAACAATATACTAATATAGTTTGTCTTAATTTTTTATTCCTTGTTAGGTGTTCAACCTTGATTCAATGTTGTTTAGAATAAATAGTGAAGGAATCGAATTCATTATGGACTTAAAGAAGAGAACTTGTGACTGCCTAGAATTCCAACTTGATGAATTGCCCTGTCCACATGCAATTGCTGCTATTAATAAGAGATATTTGCAGAAATATGATTACTGCTCAAATTGGTATTCAAAGGAAACATGGTTGAAAACATATAAAAGACATGTGAATACCGTGGGAGATCAAAAATCATGAGATATACCACAAAATATACAATCTGAGATCACAAAACCTCCCGATGTATAGATTTAATAAGGAAGAAGAAAAAAAGAGGCATATACCAGTGACTGAATCAGTACCATTCAAGTCTACCAAAATGCAGTCGATGTAAACAAGTTGGGCATAACAGAACAACTTGCTTGTCTTCTCCAGCACCTCATCCATATTCAAAGAAACACACTGAAAAATACTCCAACATTCAGTAATCCTTGGTCTGAATTTAGACTTTCATTATTGTATGACATATTTGAAATGTAATTTTTTTCATAGGAATAAAAAAATAAGCTTTTGGACTATTTTATATACTGCTAAAGTACAAATCACTCATTTTTGTTGCGCAGACTTACAGGTTTGGTTACATTTTAAAAAAGTACGCAATGACTTTTGCGAGAAAAAACTTCAGGTTACAGTATGTGAAACACATATCCTTAACTCAAACACACACACACACATACACACACTCAAACACACACACATACACACACTCAAACACACACACATACGCGTACAAAACACAAAAGAAAGGCATGTACAAACAAAATCTTCGGCATCTCTAAGTTGAAGTTATAGAAAATAAACTTAATAACTTCAGCATATTCATTAATGAATACGCTGAAGTAAACAAAAAAGCACAACATAAAAACATAAAAAAGAATTACAAAAACTAAACATAAAAACCAACTAAGAAGTATAAAGCAAATACCAACAAATAACAAGGATAATGCAATAGAAAGCTAAGATGAAAGAGGATGAGAATTATATTGATACAAAAAGAGATGAGAATAACTCACAAAGTACAAACAAAAACATCAGCTCTCTCGGCTGAAGTTATACAAAATGAACCTAAAAACTTTAGCTCTCTAGGCTGAAGTAAACAAAAAAGCACAATATTAAAACATAAAAAAAAGGATTACAAACACTAACAATCATCACTACCACCACCACCACCACCACCACCACCACCACTACCATCATCATCACAATACTCCTCAATTTCTCTAAATACCTCATCATCATCAGTATCGGAAATAACTATAGGGTAGTCGGGCAAAAGACCACTGAATCCAAGGAGAGCAATCTTCAGCTTGTCGAATTCATCACGCAACTGACTTTGTTCGACGATTACTCTGTCCATAAGAGGAAGAAGAGTCTTCTGGTTGTTTTCCAACTTGGTATCATTGAACTATTATAAACTTCACACTTTAATAGTATCATCTATTTAATTCTCAAATTTTTAAAAAATTTGGACGTCTAATCACAGAAGAATTTATAGAATCTTCATCAACAACATAAACACTCGTTTAAAAAACCTAAAAACCCAATCGTAAAAGTGAAACTAATGCACTTATCAAACTAAACCCTAAGAAAATATTTTATCATAAATACATGACTATTAAAACCAAAACCAAAACCAGAAATTAAATCGTAAAATAAAACCCAGAAAGTTAATGCAATGTACCTGTGATTAAATTATAATGTGGGAACAACGACGTCTAGCAGTTGAAAAATCAAAACAACGACGAAAACCGTTTGATTTCAGAGAAGAACAAATAAAAAAATACGAATAACGGGAGAGAGAGATAAAGACAGTAGAGGACTAGCGTATACTTGGAGAGAAAGTAGTCTTTTAATAAAAAAAGGGAAAAATAGTCTTTTCAAATGGCTTTTAACAAAGAAACGGGTACGGGTGCAAACAAAAAGACAAAGCGGTTACAGGTTAAAAATGGGCGCCCAAATAGGGCGCCTCATGCAATTTTTACTGACTTGTTTTAGCCCATATATGCGACTTGATATTGTCGTCACAATATTAAATGTCACTTAGTCATCTCTCTGCTTCACTGCGGGCCAGCACCTCCGAAAGAAACAAAGGATATTCAATGACCCCACGATTGCCCGATGAATGATCAGAATAAGGTAAAGCTTGAAGATAAGTTTTGTGCTCAATTAATTTCTCAGTCCCATCCTAAAAATAATTCTATCTTTCTCAAACTCCGTATCCATGTCAAACGACATCGCATAAAATACAACAAAAGTAGAAATGTAAAAGTCCTTTTACACAATCAATATATATATAGAACTTAAATTCAATTAGAATTATACCTGGGAAAAAAATAATGGAACAGAAGCAGAGAATCAAAATCTGACTATGTTTGGCTTTCATGGGGGACATGTTGCAGTAGATCTTTCTATGTAGTCCCTTTTAACCAGCTCACTGCCATTTCAAGATTTCATATCACATCAAAAACCAGTTCCTTATATCTTCTTGCTCCACCAGAATAAGATCCTCATAAAAGAAAGAAACAAAGAAAGATGATTCTAGCTCCCCCACCCCTCCTCACCCCCACCCCAGTGGCGGAGCCACGTTGAACGAAGGGGTGTCAAGCAACACTCCTTCGCTGGAAAATTATACTCCCTCCGTTTCAATTTATGTGAACTCATTTGACTGGGCACGGAGTTTAAGAAAAGAGAGAAGACTTTTGATCATGTGGTATAAAGTGAGACACATATATTTTGTGTGGCTATAAATCATTCTGTAAAGTTAAATTGTTTCCAAATAAGGAAAGTGGTCATTCTTTTTGGCACGGATTAAAAAGGAAATAGGTTCACATAAATTGAAACGGAGGGAGTACTATATTGCTAGATAATTTCTTTTATTTTATGTATATTTACTATACGTTGATTCCCCTTGACTTTTCGATGTATCTAAATATTTATATTTTGATACCTCTTGATAAAAACTCTGGCTCCGCCACCGTCCCACTCCCACCCAAACCCTAGACCTCTGCTGTCCCGTTATTTTCAACCTTTGTATATATAATGAGTAGTATATGTAAAGTTCCTTTTCTTGAGCTTTATATAGCCCCAAGTCCCCAACAGACAAACATGCCTCAATATAGTACTATAAATCTCAGTCTCAACTACCTGGTCTTTTTCCTCCACTTTTACTTGTGTACATTTCCCATTTCTTCTTTCCTTAGTTTATTCAACCACAAAATCATTACTGCATCTAACTCCTTGTTAAGGTTATGGCAATATGGATCATCTTTACTTTCCAAAAGAGAGTCATTCTTTGATGAGAAGCTCTAGTCCTTTTGCTTAAAGATTAATATTACCTTCAAATCACTTTTCTTTTGTGCTTTAGACATCATCAGGTATTCGTGAGTCACTGGCTCGACTAATTCAAATTTATACCTCCCAACCCCATTCAAGGAGTAACCCGCTGCCCATCAAAAAGTTCTGAGTAAACCGCTTCCTACCAAAAAGTTGTAAGACCATTTTATTCATGTTAGCATGCAGTCCAATAAAAAGGTGAAGTAGTGGTATTTTCTTTCCATTTAATTAGAAAGACACACTTTCTCTAAATATTAAATTCTATGGAAGAATAATCAAGTTGTCATTATTTCAGCCCTGACAAGAAATAGAATATCATCAGAAAAAACCACAAGAAATTTTCATATTCTTGATTTTGCTATCCTTCTTTATACTACAAAATGTCCTCCACACAAGTCATGGATCCTCTACAGCAATCACCACCAATGGTTTTGAACCCGAAAGCTTATTCGGATCATCGAGATTACGGGTCGGTTGGACCCGTAATCGGTGTACTAGTAATGATAGCTTTTCTAGGAGCAATTGCTGTGATGATAGGTAAGATATGTTCGGGTCGTGGGATAATGGGTCGTGGTTACTATGACATTGATGGATGGGTTGAGACCAAGTGCGGGTCTTGTATTGATGGACGGGTTGACCCGCCACGTCCACGTGTGACTGCTTCACCGCCGGTAGTGGAGGAGAGCGGTGAGTCCGGCACTGATTCCCCTGTGCCGGAGGAGGAGGTGGAAGCAAGAGAAGAAGAGGCTTCTGATCAACAAAGTACTAATCTTCATGAGCATAATATTTAAAGTATATAGCTTGAACTTGAACTCATTATATTTTAATGTTATGAATTCATATGATTTATTTATTTAAATTTTAATAATTTTTATATATAAATTTATGTTTCGTGTCGAAAATATTGGAGTCCGTTGAAATGGGCTTCATCTGCCCCTGAGCATATATCCACATGAGAAAAGCTAGCTGATGATCAAGTCTTGAAAAGAGTGGCTCACACTATGGTTTTCTTTTTCATTTCTTTAATGGGAAAACATAGACTTTTTTTTCTTTCTGATTCTTATATTTTTGTGTTTAATTAGTCCAAGGTATTTCTCTAGATGTGGAATTAACAGCAGGATATTGTAATTTCTAGCAATTCTTTCTCAATCATTAGGAGGGGTTAAAGAGGATTGTGATTTTTTCACTTGTTTGAATTTGCATTATCTTTTATTTTATTTTATTTAAATTAAGTAAATAGGCTTTTTCTCGTCTGTTCGTCAAAGCTTTCGAGCAGCTCTTTGCTTCTAAAAGAACACTACTACAAATTTGGCCAAAACTGACCGCGGCAGACTGATCAACTTCGGTCGGTATTCCAAAATATGTTATTTTTCAATTTTTTTACGAAATCGATCCGCTACGATCATTTTTTTGCGCAAAAATGTGAGAAACTATTTTGGCGTCCGCAAAATTTATTTTTTGAGAAATCGACCAACTTTGGTCGGATTTTCATATAAAATAAATTAAAAAATTAATATTTAAAAATCCGACCGAAACTGATCGGTTATTTCAGTCAGTCATTTTAAAAAATCGACCGACTTCGGTTAGTAATTTTATATTTTTAATAAAACCGATTGAAACGGATCGGTTATTTCGCGCGAAAATGAATTAAAGAGTACAAATAAAATAAAAGATAATCTTAAATCAAAATGTACCAATGGTGTAGTGGTAGAATAGTATCCTGTCATAGTACAAACCCCGGTTCAATTCCTAGATGGTACCTTTTTTAATTGCATAATTAAAATACCGAGCGACTCGGTCGTTTTTTTTTGTAGATTTTTTTTTTGTCGCTTGTGAAATTTTATTTACCGATCGAGATCGATTGGAAATTGCAACCGACTTCGGTCGCTAATTATTACCGACCAGCCTAATTTCGATAAATCAAAGCCTTTTTCAAATTTTTGAAGATTCGATCGGCATTTCTGGACAGTTTTAGGCCGTCTTCTAGTAACGGAAGATAGGCCAACCAAAGAAAAGATGAGGTGAAAACTTCACTCCTTTTCCGGAGAGTTGTTTATGTACCTTCTCTTTTTTTAAGTAAAATGAATATTCATGTATCACGTAATTCATAGCTAATCAATTAAATAAATCATGTTTAAAATCAGATTAGATAGTTTTCTATTTAGGAAGTAACTTAAATGCTGTAGCTCCAAATTTCAATCCCTACAATCAGCATTATTGCAAGCTATAGCCTATATCCTACGTATCTTTCCCATTTCTCTTTTTGAGTAATGAGTAATAAAGCTGTTTTAAGTTGTAGTGGTTGTTAGTTGTTACTATACATGATTTATACATTCATTACTCTTCCGTTTTCTTTCTCTACTTTGTGGAGGATAGAAACAACATCTTTATCTTCACAAGGTAGGATAAGATGTGCGTATATATCCTTTTCCGATCTTATTGTGGATTACATGAGTTTTTTGTTGTTGTTGTAGCATTAGATATATCAAGTACCTTATAACTTATTCTTTTGTAATAGAGAAGTACTTTCTGGCAACCGAAAAATATATACTCTCTTTTATCCGAGACTAAAAAACACTAAGATCTTACAGAATGCATGTAGACAGGCTTGATTTACTATTGAAAATCAAATGCAAAAGTATTTTCAAGAATAAGGTATTTTATCTTGATCAGTTTTTTGGCACCCGAATAACACAAATGAATTCTCAAAGGATAAAATAATCCGATACACAAAGCATTCTACATTCACTCAAGATCGGAGAAAGGGCCGCACCTAAAAGATATAATATAGATAATCTACTTCAAAAAAGGCAGCCCAGTGCACTAAGTTCCCGTTATGTGCGGGGTCCGGGGCCGGACCACAAAGGTTTATTGTACACAGTCTTACCCTACATTTCTACAAGAGGCTGTTTTCACGGCTTGAACCCGTGACCTCTTGGTCACATGACAACAACTTTACCAGTTACGCCAAGGCTCCCCTTCAAAATAGACAATCTACCTTAATGCAAGTATTAGTCGCTATTTCCATGGCTTGAACTTGTGATTCCAAAGTTCCATATCAATTGATTTCTCAGAGGAACATAGAACCTTCTTACTTACTCTTTGACTATGAAGTTAACCTAGCACAGCACTATAACAAAGCAATAAAAACCAACAACCAAATAGTACGTACAAATATAGCTCCGTAATAGATGCACGATGTAAAAATAAATAACTAAATTAAACTAGAGGGTTGAACAATTACAGCAGTACGGTCATCCCCGGGCACCGGGTTAAAGAAAACCCAGACGATACTTTACAATTTTGATAGAAAACTAATATAATATTCTTTAATTTAAAAAAAAAAAATGTATTAGCTATAAAAGTTGTGATGTATAGTATTACTATAAAATTTGTATATATATATATGAATCAAATTCAAGAGACTTAAATTTAATGTACGCATTCTCATAAAAATTAAATATGTTAATCCTGATATTCTGGATAGTCAAATATTTAAGTTCACTAGATTAGAACATAACAAAAAAAAAACAATTTTGCTGGGTTAGTCACCTTTTTGTGGTTTCCCATCCGGTATCTGGTAACTGCATTGAGGCCCGACTAAATTCATATTCGCGTCGGAAAGTCCCATATTTGGGGTAAAGCGCTTGCTAACAAAGACGACTCCATCCTCAGGGCTCGAATCTGAGACTTCTGGATAAGAATTAAGGAGTACTTACCACCCCACCACAACCTTCATTGGTGGGTTAGTCCATTTATTTGAACTTCGAGTGAAGAACCCATTTTAACGGTCCAAGATATCATCTTGTTCTAAAGGTCCATACTTGTGTCACGTGCCAAGTGACATGGCCTCCAAGTCAAAGGAAGAAGTCAATATTAATATGCCACATATGTCAAATGGCGTGGCAAGCTAAGTCAAATAAAAAAAGGCCAACGAGAATGTGATATGTGTACAAGTGATATGTTTGACCAATCACATGTGGCTTGTCGCTGCTCCAATATATATTGTGTATTAGTCTTAGGGTATGCGTTTTGCGAGTGTATTCCAATTCAATGAATAATTTTGTTAAAAAAAAATGCATAAATAGCAAATTAAAATTATATTGAATTATAAAATAAAAATTAAACTCTTGAAATTAATAAATATTGATCTAATATAAATAACTCAACAAATGAAGAAAATATGTTTTACAAAATTCCTGTGTTATTGATCACGCCCAAGTATATCCTCTAAATAGGATTCTGCGGACGTTGCAAATAAAACCTGAGTATTACGCCCAGGGTCGAATCCACAGAGAGTCAACCTATCAACTGCTACCTTTAGACCCACTCAATTCTTTAGA
>MU769542.1:22974-95482 GCA_026770625.1 Nicotiana glauca
TAAAAATCCCGTTTTTACACATTGGTCCCTTAACTTTACGGCGCCTACCGCGGTTCTGCCGCGGTCGCGGTGGAACCGCGGCAGAACAGTGCCTCTGGTTCTTCAATCTTCTGCAGCAGCTTTTCACCGCGGTTCTACCGCGGTCGCGGTGGAACCACGGTGGAACAGTACTTTCGGCACTAAAGGGCTAGTACAATGTGACTTCAATGGAAATTTGCATTTTTGGCCTCTTTTCTCCGGTATTGACTCCAAAATAGATCCTTAGCCTTCCTTAGCCATTTATTACCTATAAATCATGAAAAATACTAATAAGAGCATTTTGTTATCATATATATCATCAAAACAACATAAGAATGTGATTATTTAAGGTATGATTATAGTCAAATTCACTTATTATCAGTTACCAATTTATATATTCAACTTAAACTCATTTCCAGCTTTATGATTTCATCACCTCAATTTCACAAATTATTGTATTTCCTTTTTAGTTTCAGCAAAAACATGTAACCCTTAAAGATTTTAAATTTTAAAAAAAATCTATTTTCAATTTTTTTGTGCTAGTGATTTTCAAGTTCATTCTAAAAAATACAAACATGTTAGCTAACTAATAGTAAACATTCTATTTTTTCTTTAATTAATAGGAAATATATATGAATTATTTTTGACAAATTAAAAAAGAATAAATTACTATCGTAAAAAATGGAATCCAACCACTATATTTTGTATCATAAATTTTAGTTGATTTTAAAGTCCTAAAATATTAAAAAAATAGTTAAATGATAGTTTTGTTTAATATAAAATTTATTATTAAAGGAATCTCTACACAGCAAGCTGGTAGGATTCACTATTTACTTTTTTCAATTGGGTATACATAATTTTATACATATATTATACATGCGCCAGCAATTTGTAGCTTAAGCAATTGGTGGACAACTATTAGAAAAAAATTAATTTGAAAGTTGAAAAAGTCTATCAAAATTAAACTTAGTTAAATATTCTTCTCACATACTTTTATCACAAATTTTCAAAACAACATGAATGAAAAAACGAAAATTTTGGTCTTTTGGAATTTGCGAGTGAAGGTTGGTCCTACAACTCCTCGAAAAATAAATGAGTAATTAATGATTTAAAGCCGAAAAATTACTAATGTAAAAGTAATGGTATACCACAAATTACATGATATATGGAGCTTGTTTGGCTTAGATGTTTGGAGTGTTTGGCAAAAAAAAAAAAAAAAAAAAAAAGCTTAATAAAAGCTAAAAAGGGCTTAAAAAAGTTAAAAGACACAAGTTGAATATCCTAACTTCTCCGTTTTTTTATTTAAAAGTCATCTTATTTTGACCAAAGAAATTACTTACCAGTCCCTTATAACTTTTACTAAATCCCAAAACTACCCTCATTAAATAATCCTAAAATATCCAACTACTCCCACTTTCTGTTCATCTTCTTTCCTCTTCTTCTTCTTCTTCGATCTTTTTACTGGAAATTCATTCTTTCTTCTTTTCTTATTCATCTTATTGTATGATTTTTCTTCATATGCTTTTTCTTTGAGGTATTTGTATGCCCAGATTATCCTAAGCCTGATTTTAAAGCTTTACATTTAAAAATAAATATGGTAACAATCTTTTTGCAAGTTTTATGTTTGGTCTGCTTATATAGAAGTCGAGGTTTGACGGATTGTTACATAATAAGCAAGAGGAAGATGTAAGTTCTTGATTTGTTTTAGGCGATATTTTTGTCTTTTTAACAGAAAAAAGTGTTTACCAATACTTGTTTACTAAACACTTCAATAACTTTTTTTAAGGTTCAACACTTTTATCCAAACAGCTAACTGCTTATTTATAAAACTAGCCTCAGCTTTTAAAAGCCACTTTTAAGCACTTGTGCTTAAAAGGCATTTTTTTAGCCGATCCAAACAGGCTCATAAATAACTACAATTAGCCATCAATGGATTAAAGAACTGAAAAGGCGACGAAAAATAATTAATGTGTTGCATTTAACAAAAAATCCAACAAAATAATTTATGAGAACTCTAAGCTTATCAAAGTAAAGATAAAAATGTTATTTGACTACATAAAAAAAAAATCACGTAAAAAAAATAACAAATAACTTACAACACGCTTAATATTAGATGAACTAAGGAATATGCAGTTTTTAGAAATGCGAAATCCTCTCCCTCTGGGAAGACCTTGAATAGTAACCCCGTTACTATTCACCGGTCATAATTCCGGCATCCGGCAAGGTAAGATCACAAGATTGGTACCAAAAGAATCCTCTTCTCTTTGTGAACAATCCCCAGTTGGTTTCATCCTCAAATTCGTAACCAATTTTTCCAGATCTTAAATTCTATCTCGCGAGTTACTGTAGCACGCAACTTTTTTCCAGATTTTGTCTTGAATTCTGCTCTTCACATCAATGATATGGTAATTTTGTGAGCAGCCATGAATGTTGTCGTCTCTCCCCAGCCTGGGGATGTGGGAGAGGCAATTCCAAACCAAAATACAAAACAATCCTATCGAAACAACTAAAACAAAAACAGTCTGCTCAAGTTTTGTCAAACATCAAGTTGTTTCATGTTAAACTCAATCATGGAGAACCAGTAATAGAATTCACCATGGATGAAGTTAATGACTTCATACGGGAAGAAGGGCTGCATCAAGCAATTGTGTTTAAATTTTTGTATGGAAAACCTGATATACCGGAAGTTCGAAAAATTTTCTCGTCGCAATTTGAAGTTCAAGGCTACTGTAACGTTGGCCAATTAGAATTTCATCACCTGTTGGTCAGGTTTGATCTATATACTGATTATGTTAACTTCCTTTCAATATCGACTGGATATCTTAGATCCAAAGGCGACGAATTCTTCTTTAGAACTTTCCCATGAACCTTGGGATTCAATCCAAGGGAGGAGACATCTATGGCAGTCATGTGGATTTCGCTACCAGGTTTGCCACCTAATTTCTTTGCTAAGAAGTTGTTAATGTCTATAGCATCAGTTGTTGTAAAAGCCATTGCTGTTGACAAGGTGACACAAGAACGAACGAGGCCTAGTGCTGCTCGAGTTAAGGTAATAATCGACCTGTTGGGTAAACATCCTAAAAAGGTCAAGCTGCAGATTGTTGATCGAATTACTAGAAAATATGTTGTGCACTATCAAGAAATAGTGTATGACAACCTCCCTAAATATTACACTTACTATAAACATCAAGGGCACAATGAAAAGATGTGTAGAATTATGAAGGAAAAAGCTGGAACAGAGGTGGGGATAGATGTGGAATCTGTAGATAGAAATCTACCTGTTAAGGAGATGGTTAATGTTGACAAATTACAAGGGGATGCAAGGGACTATCTAAACGCTAAAAGAACTGGACAAGGATCTAAGGATTATAAAAAAAAAAGATAGCTTAAAGGATGTTGTTGGTCGAATTGATTGAGCTGCACAACCTGGTATTGAAAAGGATGTAATGACAAAGGCGGGTGATTTGAAGGATGCGGTTGGGAATGTACAAGACAATGTAAAAGCTATAAAAGAACCAAATAGCGGTGGTGTTGGTGTTACTGACAGGAGTAAGTTTGATCAGCTGTTGTGGATTGACAATTCAAAAACACCACAAGCTCCAGCGCCTATCATGCCTCTACAGGAGGTATTAAATATGGACAAGTCCAAAGATGTTCCTGCCTCTACTAGTTATGCAAGAATGCAGGTAGCTACTGCTGTTGCAATACACATTGATGTTGATCGTGCAAAAAGGAACATGATACATGGTGCTACTGTAGGTTCAAAGCTGGAGGGTACTGCTGCATTGAGTACAACTGGTGATCATGAAGTCCCCCGTAATACTCAGGATGCTGATGCCTTGAATGCACCTGAAAAATTTGGTGATCCACTGATCTCTTATGAGCAATCATCTACTGGAATTGCAATGGCTGTGAATAAAGTTTCTCAGGCGTTAGAGGGAGAAAAGCAAGATTCTAAAGTTATTAAAAATTATGATGCATTATTTGATGAAGCTAGACAACATCTTTTCTCGACTGACATTCCAGCTACAACAGCTGGACAAGTTCTTCACCCAGGCAAATCTGCTGCAAATCCAACCGAAGCAAATGGTTATGTGAATGCAAGTTTGGAGACTACTGATGTTTTGAATTCAACTGGTGTGATCAAGGATTCTAAGAAGCCCAAAAATTTGGTAATTGATCAGGCCACTTTTCAACCAAACTTTGGTAATAATCAACTAAAAGTAGCAAGGCCAGTACATATTGCTGTAGGTGCAAATTTAGAGTCTACTACTGCATTGAAACCAGCTGTTGAACGTGTAGCTGCACTGGTTGAACCAGTTGAGAAATTAGCAGCAGCATGTACAACTCTTGTAGATGTATCTACTGCTGTTTTAGTTTCACCTGAAATTGTTTCAACACCTACTGATGCTGGACAAGATTCAAAGGAACCTAGGTAGCAGATTAGTAAGAATAACTGGACAACGAATACTACATATGTGATTGCTGAGGTGATGAAGTAGGTGCATTAACTACTACTACAAATGATCAAACAGTAACAAATTTAAAAATTGGGCAGCAACATCAACAGGTAAACAATTTGGATGCAATTTCTAAGAATGAACGACATGAAATAACACCAACTACAACACATCAAGCTGAACAACAACAATAAAAACTAAATGATTCAGCTTTCAATTTGGATTTTGAGAATACCACTCCAACAAAAGCACACCAGTTCAATACAACAACCTCAATCTCAAGGACAATAACAGGGAAGAACAAGAAGAAGAAGGTGAAGCAGAAGCAGATTGCAGCAACTATTGTGCAATGTGAGCAGTTCAGTGAGGATCCCATGTTCCATAAGCCTTCGGTCACTTTGTCAAATCAATTCATCTGCTCAAATTTGAAAAGGGAGCAGGAAAATGGTCTTAAACTAAAGGTTCAATTTACCAGCCATCGTATGGAAAGAGTTATCAGGGATGAACTTCAAATTCCATTTTTTGAAAATACTTTGACTGAAAAATTAAAGAACAAGTTGGAGGTTCCAGATTTCATTCCAAGTAAGCCTACTTGTTGCACATGCATTCACCACCAAGATACACCACTAAATACTGTGGAGGAACATATTGGAACAAGCAAAGCAGGTGCTATCTGGATAAATATTGCAACAAGGTCCGACAAGAAAGCAATTGTTAGGCGACTTCCAATGAGAGCTGCCAAACAAAAGAAGGCTGTCCCAGCTTCATCAACGAAGTCCAACCGTTCAAAAATGAAACGATGATTCTTGAATACTTTTTGAACACTATGGATAAAAACGACAAAGAACTACAAATTGAAGGCTTTACAAGGTTGAAAAAAGGGACAACAAACAAATTGGTTCCACATTTTATTCTACCACTTTATTAGTATTCTCATCTGTAATCTCATCACAGAGTATGTTATAAACTCTGTGATGATCATAGAATATTTGGTCCTTTCAACTTTATATTTTTTACATGCTTGTTAGTAGGTGAGATTGACAAGCCTCAATAGGATTAATACGGTAAGGCTAGCCCGGTTTGTGTTATATGGGTAATAATATCGGTGCTATTGTCCCCCTTATTTGTACTTTTTCTACTTGTTGTATTTTTCTTTTTGTTATTAATAAAAAACTAGCCCAAGGCACTTGCCTAGTGGATTGCCAAAAAAAAATAAAAATTAGATGAACTAAGAATCTCGTGTGCAAGAGTTTGATATCTAATATTGTAATTTTTAACATGCTTAATATTACGTATTCTAAATAATTACACTAAAAGTTTAACATTTAACATGAGTTAGTAACTCTCATAGGAGAGAAAAAAAAACCAAATTCTTTGCTGCACTCAAAATTCTAAATTTTAGGAGCTTTTACATACTTCAAATAAGGAAATATTTAATAAGTAAAAGTTTAGTTGATTTAAAACATCTAAATATTAGGGAAAAATTTAAATGACAATTTTGTATAATGTAAATTCTATTTTAAAGGGGCTAAAAAAGCAAACAACGTTTCACTAAGGGCTACGTGCTTTTAATATAGTATAGATAGATAGACAGATAATTTAGGTCAATCAATCAAATTATAGAAAAGGAATTTAACCTCACCATAACTCCTTTCTTTTATAACTATAAATTAGAGCAAATAAATTTTCTTAGGCACAAAATTTGTTGTTATTGTCAATTATAAGGCACTAGGACTAATTAATAGACTCCGACATTTCGTCCATAGCGATTGATGAGCGGGTATAAATCAAAATCTTGGATTAAGGGTATGTACGGGTAAAACCGAGGGTAGAATATTTTCTGACTTCCCGATAAGAGAACGAAGGGGGGAGTGATACATAGGTTTTGACCATTTATTTACTCTCTTTTACTTGCGTTTTAGCTCAAAAATGCTTAAAGGTATTTTCGAGAACTAATAAAAAGTGCTTTCGTGCAGGAATATTGGAAAATGAGCCAAAGAAGTTAAAATCAACTCATAAAGAAGTCAAAAGTGGACAATGACCAAAATAAGGTAAAAAGGCCCACAGTGCGGACCACATAATACTATGTGCGGCCACAGGACAGGACAATGAAATATAACTGAAAAATGCCCTTCAGAGTATGCAGACCGCACAATTATTGTGCGGTCGCAGAAGAGGAGATTAAGAGAGTAGTTTTTGGGTAGGCTGAAGATATGCGGACCGTACCATCATTGTGAGGATGCAGGAAGTCAAGTGCAGCCGCACTTACAATTATGCGGTCTACAGAAGAGGAGAATTAGAAAGCCATGTTCCTGTCCAAGTTCAAGTGTGCGGCCGCACTCAAAATTGTATGGTCCGCATAATCAAATAGCGGCCGCATCCCACTTTTATGCGACCGCAGAAGGCCTAGTTGACCAGTCAAACTCAGAGTGCAGACCACACATAGAATTGTGCGGCCACACAGCCTCCGCAGGGGCATTTTTGTTAGATAATTTTAGCTTAGTATGAATAGAACTTTTTGTTATTTTTAGGAAAGTTTTGTTTTGGAAGAGCACCTGAATCGTTTTCTTTACTGTTGTGAGTAATATTGTACTAGTTTAGCTTGTACACATTAGATTTTCTTTCCCTAATCAATTATTATGCATTCTATCTTAATTTCTTCTTTAATTTCTATATTTTTCATGAGTAGCTACATTTCTAGCTAGGGTTGTGGCCTAACCCTTGTGTGAGTACTTAATGGGCATTTGATTTAGGGGTTGTTTGTGATTGGGTTAGTGATATTTAGCTTAGTTCTTGCTTGAATTCAAGGATTAATGGTTCCAAACATTGATTCACGCACTATTGACTTAGTCTCTACTTGAGAAAGAGAGACTAAGTTTAGAAAAACTTGTCTAACAAGAAGTTGGTACCCCCAATTAAAGAGTCAAATCTAGAGATAGTGAGACCCCATTTGAGCATATATCACTGGTTTTGTGCAATACCCATTTGGATTTGAGAAAGCCAAATTTGGCAAAATTACTCAAACTACTGAGAGGTATAGAGTGGGTAATTGCGTGTGATTGCTATATTACAACCCCGACTAATCAAGCTTGATCTAAAATTCACAACCCATTAGGTAATTAACTAGGTGGAAGTCATGACCCTAGACCTTTTATCATTTGAAAAACAACCAAAGTAAAAAATTTTATCTTCTAGTTTTATAATTGCAATCAATAGCTTAAAGTAGAAATAGAAACAACAAACAAGAATGTGGAATTGTAATTTGAGGCACATCATAAAATTACACTAAATATATATCTAATCCCAATTCTAAATCCTTGTGAGTTCGACCCCGACTTGTGTTGGGTTTTTATTATTGCTTCGACCGTCTCAGTACCTATATTTGTTGTGTGAGTTTGGGCGATTTGGTGCCATTGCTGGAGAGTTAAATGGATTTAGTTATATATCTAGATTTTTGTGTGATTTGTCTTCTTTTTCTTCCGAGTAACTATCTTTGTTTTTGAATTGATTTTAGGTTCAAAAATGGCTCTCAACAGTGAGCTCATACACTTGCTCATGAACTCGCAGCTTCGCCAATGGGGGAGGACATGGATGATGACCAAGTTGATAAAGTTTCTGTTGAACCTCAAGCGAATAGGAGAGGCCAACCGCCTCATGATTATGTTCCCATACCTCCCCCACCTCCTCCAAGAGCGGTAGGTCATCGGATGTTGCCAAACGAGAGTTATGCAAGTGCTATAGTCCTGCCCCGCATTAGGGCAGACAACTTCCAAATCACCAATATGATGCTTACTCTGCTTGAGCCACGGGGATTCTTCACCGGTGTTCCGAGTCAAAATGCTTACAAGCATCTCAAAGTGTTCACCGATACTTGTTGGAGGAGAAAGCAAACCAATGTCTCTGAGGACGTGCTGTGATTGATGCTATTTCCCTTTTCTCTACGGGGAAAAATATTGGACTGGTTAGAGAGATTTACCAATCATTCTATCTACACATGGGATGAGTTGGCGGAAAAATTCATTACCAAATTCTTCTCTTTAGGACATATGGCTACACTTTGGGATGAGATTCTTGTGTTCAAGCAATAACCCAATAAGCCATTGCATAAGATTTGGGAAAGATATCGTACCATGGTTAAAGAGTGCTCGAACAATGATATGAATGAGGCCATGATCTGACAAACCTTTGACGGGGGGATCAACATAATGAATCAATGTGTGGTAAATCAACTCGCCGGTGGGAACTTCATGAACACGCCTTATGCCAAAGCTTGTGAAATTCTTGATGAGAAGGCGGATACCTCATCGGCATGGCAACGTCGAGCCAATGTCCTCAAGGTGACCCAAATGTCATTTACCTACACAAGGAGCTACATGATTATGGGTAGGCTATTGCCGAGTTGACAACTACAATAAACCAATTAGCTAAAGATCATCTTCAACAAGTTCAAGGGCTGAAACAAGAGAGTGCGATAGAAGGTGTGAATATGATGATAAACAAGAGACGACAACAAGGTCAACAAATGCAAAGCCGTCTGGAATAATTCATGCAAGATGATAGTAGTTATGATCAAGGTGATTCATTAAATGAGCAAGAAGAAGAAGTTCAATTTGTCAATAATTATCAAGGCCAAATAAATAATTCTCAAGGACAAAATCAACAACAGTGGAGGTCACAAGGAAATCAAGGAAATTGGAACAACCAAGGCCTCCAAGGCAATTAGAGTGGTGGTAACAATAATCAAGGAAATTGGAATAATCAAGGTAACCAAGGCAATTAAGGTGGCAACAATCAAGGAAATTGGGGAGTCAATAACCAAGGAGGGTAGAACAACAACAACAACCTGGGGTCGGGTTTTCAAAGGGCCCTGATGTTCCAATAATCGAGTAATTTACCTCTCTATCCTTCTCATGGTTTGAGTTATTCTAACAATGAAATGGTTCGAATAAAGATCATGTTTAAACAAATGATGGAGAAGAACACCGACTCTGATGCTCAATTAGCCTCTCACAACACTTCTATACACAATTTGGAAGTTCAATTGGGCCAAATTTCGCAAGTGCTGAACACTCATCCTAAGGGGGCACTACCTAGTGATATGGTGGTAAACCCGAAGGGTGGGAATAATATGGGACATGCTATGACCGTGACTATAGGAAGTGGAAAAGGTGGGGATGCAACAACCTCAAATCAAAGAAGAATTATGGATGATGATGTGTTGGTGCGAGAAGAGGAGACTCCAAGTAATGTGGTTCAACCTAATAAAGAAGTGAGAATTGATATTGATAAAAATATGGAGGAGACACAAGAAGAAGTGAACCCGTCTAGGGAATACGTGATTGATATGCCAGAACCGGTAGTGCTAAAGTCTAAGGCACCAATACCAAGGCCTTCTCCTCCATACCCTCAAAGGCTTGCAAAGAAAAATAGTGAGAACTATTTCAAAAAGTTTGTTCATATGATGAAGAATCTGTCCATAAATGTGCCGTTGGTTGAAGCCTTGGAACAAATACTGGGATATGCAAAATTCATGAAGGACTTGGTAACCAAGAAGAGATCGATGAATTGTGAAACAATTAAGATGACACTTCAAGTGAGTGCAGTTGTGCATTCAATGGCTCCTAAGTTGGAAGATCCGGGCGCCTTCACAATCCCTTGTACTATCAGGAGTGCCGATTTCGCCAAAGCTTTATGTGATCTCGATATTCGGTGTTCAAAACTTTTGGAATTGGGCAACCAAGACCCACATCCATGAGGTTGCAAATGGCGTATGATACAATAAAGAGGCCATTGGGTATTATTGATGATGTGTTGGTTCGTGTTGACAAGTTTATCCTCTCGGCAGACTTTATTACTGGATTGTAAAGTGGAAAATGAGGTGCCTATCATTTTTTGTAGACCTTTTCTTGCTACGGGGAAGGCTCTTGCTGATGTGGAAGCTGGCGAGCTCACTTTCTGAGTGAGTGATGGAAAGGTGGTCTTCCATGTGTGCAAATCTATGAGGCAACCGAATAGCAATGGAGTTTTTTCGTTCGTGGATTTAGTGAACGATGTGATTGTTGATGATGCTAGTGCCACAATGAATACTGAGGACAAACTGTAAGACATGTTGCTCAATCTTGATAATGATGGGGAGAATGATAGCTTTGTGAAATATGTGAATGCATTACAAGGAATGGGATCGTACACTTATGAACCTCGTAAGTTATCCTTGGATCTTGAGAACTGGAAGACTCCTCTAACAAAGCCCTCAATAGAGGAGCCTCCCACATTGGATTTAAAGCCATTGCCTTCGCATCTCAGGTGTGAATTCCTTGGCCTCTATTCAACTTTACCGGTTATTCTTTCCTCTTCTTTGACTAACATGCAAGTATAGTCCACATTGGAAGTGATACAAAGGAGGAAAAGAGCAATTGGATGGACATTGGCGGATATCCGGGGCATAAGCCCCACCTTTTGCATGCACAAGATTATTTAAGAGGAGGTGCCAAACCCTCCGTTGAACATCAAAGAAGGCTAGATGAAACAATGCAAGAGGTGGTGAAGAAGGTGGTAATCAAGTGGTTGGATGCCGGGGTTGTTTACCCCATTTCCGATATCTCATGGACCTCTCCCGTGCAATATGTCCCAAAGAAAGGGGGCATGACTGTGGTAAAAAATGACAAGAATTAATTGATCCCCACAATAACTGTCACCGGGTGGAGAGTGTGCATGGACTATAGGAAGCTCAACAAGGTCACTTGTAAAGATCATTTCCCGCTTCCATTCTTTGATCAAATGCTTGGTAGATTGGCTGGACGTGCCTTTTATTTCTTGCTTGATGGATACTCCGACTACAATCAAATTCTTATTGCTTATGAGGACCAAGATAATAACACTTTTACATGTCCTTATGTTACTTTCTCATTTTCAAGGATGCCATTTGGGTTGTGTAATGTACCGGCGACTTTTCAACTGTGTATGACGACTATTTTCACTGACATGGTGGAGGATATTTTTGAGGTCTTCATGGATGATTTTTTGGTGGTTGGGAATTCTTTTGAGGATTTCTTGAACAATTTTGATAAGGTCTTGGATAGATGTGAGGAGACGAATTTAGTGATTAATTGGGAGAAGTCACTTCATGGTCGAGGAAGGCATTGTCCTTGGCTACAAAATTTCAAGGCATGGTATTGAGGTCGACAAGGCCAAAATTGAGGTGATCTCCAAGCTCCCTCCCCTACATCCGTGAAGGGAGTGAGGAGCTTCTTGGGTCATGTAGGTTTTTATCGCCGATTCATCAAGGAGTTTTCCAAGGTGGTAAACCCTTTGTGTAAACTTTTGGAGAAAGATGCCAAGTTCCATTTCAATGAAGATTGTATGAAGGCATTCGAATTGCTCAAGTTCAAGTTGACTTCTACTCCTATTATCACCGCACCAAATTGGAGGTTTCCTTTTGAGCTCATGTGCGACACTAGTGATGTGGTGGTTGGAGCGGTGTTGGGGCAAAAAATCAATAAAATCTTCCATCCAGTCTACTGTGCTAGCAAAACCATGAGTGATGCCTAAGTCAACTATATAGTGACCGAAAAAGAGCTACTTGCTATTGTTTTTGCTGTGGAGAAGTTTCACCCGTATTTGATGGGTATAAAGGTGATTGTTCACACCGACCATGCCGCACTTTGATATTTGATGAGCAAGAAAGATTCTACGGCAAGGTCAATGCGGTGGGTGCTTCTATTAAAAGAGTTTGATCTAGATATTCAAGACCGCAAGGGTAGTAAAAATCAAGTGGGGGACCACTTGTCCCATTTGGAGGAGGAGGGGAGGCCACATGATGGCCTTGAGATCAATGATTCCTTCCCCGACGAGCAATTTCTAGCCATTTCAATGACCGGGATGCCATGGTTTGCCAATTTAGCCAATTATCCTGTGAGCAACATTGTACCGAATGCGTTCTCTTCAAACCCAAGGATTGCCTTGACTATTATTAGGATGAGCCATATCTTTTCAGGATTTGTACCGATGGTGTGATCCGACGATGTGTGCCTGAAGAAGAACAAATGAGAATTCTTAAGGCTTTCCACTCTTCACCGGATGGTGGTCACTATGGTGGAGCTAAAACGACAACAAAAGTATTGAGTCATGGATTCTATTAGCCTACTCTCTACAAGGACGCTAGTGATCTAGTCAAGCATTGTGATGAATGTCAAAGGGCCGGTGGGATTTCTTAAAAAAATGAGATGCCCCTCACCACCATCTTGGAAATTTATATCTTTGACGTTTGGGGTATTGATTTCATGGGACCGTTCGTGAGCTCTTATGGGAAAACTTACTTTTTGGTAGCTGTGGACTATGTGTCAAAATGGGTTGAAGCCGTGGCTTTACCCAACAACGAAGCTTGAAGTGTGGTGGCATTCTTGAAAAAGAACATCTTCACAAGGTTTGGTACCACAAAAGCTATTATTAGTGATGGGGGTTCACATTTTTTCAACAAGGCTTTTGATACCTTACTTACAAAGTATGGTGTCACTTACAAAGTCTCGACCCCCCACCATCCTCAAGAAAGCGGACAAGTTGAAGTCTCCAACCAGCAGATTAAGAGTATTTTGTCAAAGACTGTGAACGCCAACTGGACGGATTGGTCAAAAGAACTTGATGATGCTCTTTGGGCTTATAGGAAGGCCTACAAGATGCCGATTGGGATGTCTTCATATCCATTGGCATTTGGGAAGGCGTGTCATCTTCCGATAGAACTTGAGCATAAGTCCATGTGGGCTTTGAAGAAGTTGAACCTTGAGTGGGATGTCGCTGCAAGCCTAAGAGTGGCACATTTGAAGGAACTTGATGAATTCCGGTATCATGCCTACACCAGTTCATCCCTTTACAAGGAGAAGATGAAGTACCTCCATGACAAGTACATCCACAACAAGGAGTTTAAAGAAGGTAATCTTGTGCTATTGTTGAATTCTGGTACGAATGTTTCCGGGCAAGTTGAAGTCAAAATGGAGTGGCCCATTTGAAGTGGTGAATTTAACCCCCTTTGGTGCTCTAGATTTGAAAAATAAGAACGATGAGGTGTTTAGATTCAATGGGCACTATGTTAAACATTATCTTGGCAAGGTTGATGATGGCCACATTGTGGCTTTTCTTCATTTCAAATGATTGGTAATTTGCGTCATGCCGCGACATTAAATCAGGCGCTTCTTTGTAAGCAACCCATGTGTTCTTTTTTTTTTTTTTTGGTTTTCTTCTTTAGATTAGATAGGCATTATTTTATGCTAAATAGTTTTGAAGTTATGTAGGAATGGGTGTGCATTGCAGAGATTGTACAAGAAAAATTAGCTAAGTGTCACAACACAAAAATTATGCGGACCACACCAATCACTCAATGGCCCCACAATTCTGTGTGCGATCGCACAACTGATAGATAAAAAATGCATGCTCTCTGAAGTTTGGCCTGTCAAAGTTCATTAACAATTTGTGGCCGCACAGAAAATTGTGCGGTCAGCCCGAATTCTGCGTCCGCACTCACTTTTGTGCGGTCTGCAGAACTTCTTCCCAGGAACATGTAAGGAATGCAAACCGCACTCAGGTAAGTTCTGGGCCCGACGGGTCAACCTAGAAATACGTCTTTTCAAAACCTTTCACACTTTACACTCTCTAACCTCTGGAGCCCTAAGCAAGCACAATGCATATCCCATTTAGTTCTCAAACTTCAAGCATTTAATCTGTGTAGATTCTCACCTACATCCTTCATTACTAGTATGTTCATTACATCTTTAGATTTTTCATCTTGTCTTAGTTTTGTTCTGTCTAGGGTTAATTTCATGCCTAAAAATGTCAATAGTTAGTCATTTTTGCTCAAAATCATGTGGGTATATTCATAATTGTTAATTAGGGCCTGGGTAAATAGCTAATCATGCTTAATTGTTAGGACCATGTCTAATTCTTGCAAATCTTATATGAATCGTAAAGCAGTGTCGCATTAATTCAAATTATGTAGCCGCACACATTTTTGTGCGGTCCGCAGTCCTTTAACATAGGGCATTTGTGTGCTTGTATTGTGCGTCCCACACTCAAAAATATGCAGTCCACAGTGAAATTATGCGTTCTGCTGCAAATTTTGCGGTTCGCACTGATGAATGATCAGAGGACCCAGTATTCTGAACCTGGGGCTGTTCTGCCGTGCTCATTTTTGTGCCAGTCTGCGGCCACACTCACTTTTATGCGGTCCGCATTGCCTCTTCTGAGACTGTCCTTCCACACCTTGCCTGCAAATGTCATGCATATATTTGAGTCCTATGAACCTGAATTGCAGACAATGGTTAGATCACGTGGTAGAGGAGATACATCAAAAGGGAGGGCAAAACCCTTCCGAGGCTGAGGTCGAGGCAAGAGTAACCTACCAGTTGCCATTCCAAAGGGCCATAAGTAAGAAAGCTACCGCCAACAGAGATCTTGAACACTCTGAGACCAGTGAGTATCTCCAATCTGGGGACGCTTCTGAAGGTTACTCCGTGCAAGCACAGCCAGAAGCCCAATCACAACAAATCCTGGGTAGATTCCACTTAGTATATGACTCATCTTCCACTGCTAGTTCATCTGAAGGTTTGGAAGAGGGTAGCCAAGATTCTGATCTATCTTCCTCACATGCCCTGACTGCACCAATCATTGTAGATGATGATGATGTCCCGAATGATGGTAGAGGGGTGATACTGTAGTGGGGGGTTTAGAGAGCTCGAGGAGAAGGGAGATGTGGGAAGATATATTCATTAGTTTGACTGCCTTCAACAGATTTAGAGAGTGGTGGCCCTAGAGACCGCTCATTCTTGAGACAATTCTTGATGAAGGATTTGGACAAGCACAACCCAAATGTCCCCAGACAGTTTCAGGAGATAAAATGATGGAAATAGTTTACCCAAAGTGTCCTTGATGCAAATGAGCACTTGGTTAAAGAAATTTATGCCAATGTGGCTCACATTAAGAAGGGTACCAAGGTGACAAAAGTGCAAAATCTGAAAATCTGATTCGACTCCTGTGCTTTGAACTCTTATATGGGATTTGAAGAAGTGGAGGCAGTCCAACACTTGAAAAAGATGCTATGGGTGATGCATCTCACCTGTGGCTAGCTGAGATTTTGATATTCAAGGATCAACACCTTCGTGGCTCACAATAGGGGTTCCCATAGTCCGGACCACCTAAACTTTAAAGAAAAAGGGTGGCAAACATTCGTATGCAGCCGTATTGATCCGTGCCTAAATGAGAACAACCTCCCAGTTACTCGTGCAGTCTTGGTGGCTTCCATTATGGCTGGGTATCTGATTAATGTTGGTGCCATCAAGTCCACCAACATCACATTAGCTGTCCAGAAAGATGAGAGATCATACCCGTACCCGAATTTCCTCACAGAATACTTCAAGGATCAAAAGGTGGAGCCAAGGCAATATGATACAGAAGTTAAGGCCAAGAAGGCTTTTCATGGTACCACCTACAGGGTAGTGACAACCAAAAATTCAAGGGTAAGGCAACTACCTCCGCTGGCCAGTCTGAGGAGCCAATGGTTGTACTTACTGATTCATCGGCCGATCCTTCCACAGCAACTGGTCCTTCCACTGGGACATCAGCCAGGACACCACCTTCGTCTTCTAGACCACTAGCTTCATTAATAGTGACCTTGTTAGTGATAGCTTCATCCACTTATCCACAGACTGTGTTGCGAGTCTCCTAGACATTGGCGAGTCTCAATGTGAGGCCTCGAGAAAATTTCTACTCAAAACCCGAATCTCGTAGTGCCACGTTAGGATAAGTTGTTAGAGATTCATAAAAATTCTTCGTGGCGAGCTTGCAAGCCACAATTCGGACCCTTTTGGACTGATATATGCACTAAAAAGTGAAGAAATAGTGTTTTCCAGAAAAGGGTGATTCTGCAGTCGAGAATGCGGTCACATATCAGGTATGCGAACCGCATAGTCGCTGCAAAGTGAAACAGTGTGTTAGTAAATTTGAGGTCATCTATGCGGTCAATTATGCGATTGCATAATCAATATGCGGGCCGCATAGTCATCGCATAATTTCCTTGGGATTTTTGTGAGGGGCAGTTCTACGGTGCATTATGTGACCGCAGAATGGGTATACCGCATTTTCGTCGCATACCCAAATAGTGTCTTCAGGTTTTGGGAGTATTTTGCGGTCCATTATGCGTGCCGCATGTCAACTTTGCGATTGCAAATGCAATCGCAGACCTGAGTCGGGGCTCAAAGTTTCTAAATTTTACACCCGACCCCCTATCGTTATATCCTATGTAATAGCCCATTTTGAGCCTATTTCCTTACACTTTTAGAGTGAGAGAGAGGGGTCTAAGAGAGGGAAGGTGCTTCCCATAAAAATTACTCCATTAATCCTTGTTAAATCATTTAAGATAATCAAGTGAGGGACCTAAACCTTCATCCCAAGAGGTAAGACTTCATCACCTCAGCTCTTATTTTTACACATAGCTACAAGGGGTCCTTAGTGAGGTAATTCATGGGAATAAGGGGGGATTGCATTGCATGCATGTGTTCTTGAAGAATATGGGGAACTATAAATAAAAAGGAATGGGTAATGGGCTAGTGTAATCTTGCATAAAAGAGCCATAAGGCCTTAATGAACACTAAATGCTCGATAAAATGCTCAAGAGAGCCTAGATTATGATCTTTTCCTGATTATGAGTTAAATTGTGCTATATTGCTTAAATAGATTGAAGTGCGAATATTTTGAAATATTACAGGATTAAGGAAAGCTCGGTTGAGGTATGTATGGCTAAAACCCCATCTTTTAGAAATTGAACTTTATCGGTGGTTATGTGAATACGGTAAGATTAAAATTGAATTGTTGTATTGATTGGTATTTCACTTGAATTGGTGTTGCAACCTTATATGCGTGGGAAGTGTGTCTCAATATGATCAATATGCTACTCTCGATAACTTGAAAAGGTGCAAGGACTATGAATCTTGAATTGAAATGTTTAAACCTTAAATTGAAATTGAAGCTGCATATATTGTGCCATTTAAGTGAAGTCTCCTCTATGCCTACAATTTTAATTGCTCTTGTGTGCACTTATTATCCTAAATTACAAATCTAACATCGAAATTGGGAATGATGTGAAATGTGGCCTAGTGCCAAATATATGACGTGATATTTGTGGCCCCATGTGCCTATGGAACGATATATGTGAAACAAAGATTGAATTGAGATGATTGATGGAAAAGGGAAATGCCTCGGTAAGGTGGCCTAGTCGATCGGGCCGAGATCGGTCACCATGCTGCACACATGGTGGAAATATGTTAATATTAAACCCCGAATAAAAAGGGAAGTGAGATTGTGATTGAAGTGTATGTCTCAAATAAGGCAACTTAGCCAATCAGGTCGAGATCAGACTCTACTCAAGCTAGTCGTGGTATAGCGAACAAGGATGAATAGTATGAAATGCCCCAAACTAAAGGCTATGAAAACATAATGTGAAAAAAATGCGTAATTCTTCTACATTGATAATGTTGTGATGGTCTAAGGCTATTGAGTTATACTTGTGATTTCTTTATGTTTGGTATGAAAGTTCTTTCTAACTAGATGGTGTTTAGTTATACATACTAGTACTATTCTATGGTACTAACGTCCCTTTTGCCAGGGGCGCTACATTTTTAAATGAATGTAGGTGGCTCCATTGCGGATAATGTTGATCGCGCGTAGCGGAGTACCTTCTTCTCAAAGTCTCGGCGAGCCCCTTTCTCCTTCAAGGGGATTATATTGCACATCTTTTGTTGTTGTGGACTTTCACTTTTGAGGTATAGCCGGGGCCTTGTCACCAGCATTGTTTTACTTGTCTTTTACATCCTTAGAGGCTCCATAGACATATGTGTGGGTTTTGTACGTGTGTTGGATGGGTCCACGAACTATATTGTAATTCTAATTCTCGCTTCTCTAAAGTGTAATTGTATGGAATCTTGGAGCTTATCGACGGTTTAATAATGTACTATCTTTCCTCGTCTAAATAAATGAATGGAAGCATGGTTTCCTTATTCGTATCGAGTTGGGTAGGAAGTATTTGATAAGGCTTACTCAGTTGGGTTCACTCGATTGAGCGTCGGTCGCACCTCTCGAGGTCGGGGCGTGACACTCAACAACAGGATATCGGCAGCTGCTTCAAAGCTATTTGACATATCCAGTGTTGTTGTAGCACAGTCAATAGCCCCAGCAGCACCACAGATACCTCCATCAGTAGAGGAAACATTGAAGAAGATTCTGGACAACCAGAAAACCATTATGGAGACTTTGGTGGTGAATGAGGAGGTTATTGAGGAGTTGAGAAAGCAAACGAAGAAGATGCAGAAGTCTCAAGCATCAAAGAAGTCAGTGGAGAAGTTTAGAAAAGAGATTACTAAGATCATATCTACCGGAGATCTACCATTGGACCTGCTTATGGAGCCAGTAGTCCCAGAAGCACATACAGCACCAGCAGTAACCGGGGCACTAGATGCAGTAGCCGGCCAGTCTGAGGAGCTGGTTGCGACTACCCACACCACTGAGGAGATGATCCAGATGCTTAGCAACCTTGTTGTCCCTCGACCAGGTGATGATGAGATACATGTAGAGGAGACCGAGGGTGCTGCGGATGCCATGCCGACTGAGACCACATAAGGAGTTCTCTTAACTCTCCACCCTTCCCTATTCTTATTTTTATTAAGCATTGGGGACAATGTTTATTTTCATTCGGGGGGNATCTTTATTTTCTCTTTGGTATGTATATATTCTTCCCTTCCATTTGATGTATATATTCAGTTTCCCTTTTGTATATATTCATTTCCTTTTGGTTTGTATATTCATTTTTCGTAGTTTATTTTGTAGCTTCCTTAGATTTTTAGTATTATAACTTCTTGTTTACTTTAGTACTTTCTTTTAGATTGTAGTTTCTTTGTACATTTGAGTGATCAATAAGCCTTTGGTTTTCTTAATGTCACAATTCTTTCCAAAGGTGGATTTTATGTGAACCGGGTGGCTATTACCAACGATGGATGGCGTGACAACCTTATTAAGGGATTGAGCCCGTTTTCTTTTATGTTTAGGAAAATGTAGTACTAATGAATAAAAGGTTCTCAAGAATGCTTCACTTTGTATTTACACATTTACCTACGACATTATGGTTAGAAACAAAGTTGTTGGCATGAAATTGCTATAGTGTGACCTTTAGACTCTTGTGTTGATTTAAACAGTCATCGAGTGGTTCAGTCGAGCCATTTGTGATTCTCAATCTTAACTAGGGTTGTTGTGGGCCCTCTACTCCATTCTTTATCAATCCAGCAGCGTGAGAGGTGAGGTATTGAATTGCAAGTCTAAGTACCCGTGCTCTGAGGTATTGAATTGCAACTCTAAGTACCCGTGCTAATAGTCTACAACTTGCCCCGAATATTTTTCTAGGTAAAACTCTAAGTGTAGCTTGGCCTGAGAAATGATTGTAGGCTCTCCTTGATCCAATTTGAATTTTGAAATCTTCCGTAGCCTACCAATTTGATATCCCTAGTCAAGCCATTTAAGCCTAAGCACCTTTTCCTTTAATAACCATGTTACAAGCCTTTATCCATTTTGTAATGACCCTCTCTTGGAACCTGATCTTTCCTTAGTTGTCTTGGGAAACAATTGGCAAAATCATAAGTTTGGCGGAGATATGAGAAGTTTGAAAGTGATAAAAGGTACAAAAAAGAGAAAGAAATAAAGAAAAGGGAAGGCAAAGAAAAGAAAGAAAGAATAAAAAAAATTTCCAAAAAAAAACTGAATAAGAGGGTGTTTGGCTAAGCTTATAAGCTGGTCAAACTGGTTTATAAGTACTTTTTGGCTTATCTAAACGTTTGGTAAAATTAAAAGTGCTTATAAGTTAAGTGCTTATAAGTAAAAAATAAGCCAAAAGCCATGAGTTGGTCTCCCCCAACTTATCAAATTTCAGCTTATAAGCACTTTAGGTTTGACCAAAATATTTTCTATTCTATCCCTAAAATACTTCTTTTTAAAACAAAACTGTTTGTATACCCAATTTTTTAGCTGCTTATTATTAATTTTAGCGCTTTTATCCAAACACGTAACTGCTTATTTTTTAAATCAGCTTCAGCACTTAAAAGTGCTTTTCAGCACATATGCTTATCAGCTATTCTAAATCAGCTAAACCAAACGGGCTATAAGTTAGAAAGTTGAAGGGATTCAAAGAAAACAATGATGAAAGGCATGGAGTAAATAGAAAGGAGAAAAATGAATGTCATGACCAAGAAAGAGTTACGTTTCTCTAGTTCCCACGAGGAAAAAGCAATTGACTCAAAGAGTTGACAAAGTATGAGCCAAAATGAGAAAATTGAGTGCTTACGGAATCCCATTCTATTTTATAAAGGCCTACCTTGCTCCATGTTTACTGTAAAAATGGTAACAACAATTAAATTTATAAATGAGATTCTAAAAATATGTGATCTATTTCCGAGATAGTTTGAAAGGGTTGTTAGTGCTAAAATGCGAAGTAAAGTGATAGAGATTGAGCCAGCCAGAGCAACAATCGAACTAGTAAGGAGACGTTCCCCGGGCGCAAAGTAGGCCAGTGGGTACCTCAGAACTAGGCCTCGAGCCTATCCTGAGCTTGTCGGGGGTATTCCGGAAGGGATAACAGATAACTATATGTATAAAAGGCTTTATACCGTCAATCTTGAGCTAAATGATGAAGAACAATAAAATGCTAGGATGACCTCGAGGTCGAAGAACACTGATAACTTAGAAGAAAGAGAGAGAGATATTATTGCTTATTGGAGAAGTGGAGCAACATCAGTCCGTTACAAGGTAGGGTGAGTCCCCCTTATATAGGCAATGGGACTCGGTATAGTACATGCGTATTAGTTGTAAGAGTACAAAGATGGGATGGCCTATCGCACATCATCTCAGTAGGTTTCAAACAGATCGGCTCCGTCAGGCATAGCCCTGTGATTTAGAGACATCTTCTCTCATCCTGGCCTCGGGCCCTGCTTCCTTTGATTCAGTCCTTGATGAGCTTTGAGGCTGAGAAATTGATCGTAGCCTTCCATCCTTGGGGTCTCGAGGAAGGCTTCCAAAATTATCTTGATAGTGAAAATCAAGTCCTCTAATTTTTACCGCGTATAGATAGTCTCCGCGTTTCTCATGACGAAGTGATGGGAAACGATTCCGACACTCGACTCCTCGATCCCCCTTTGGAGATGCTATAATGGCGATTCAAATCGCGACGCAATCCTTCGTAACCGTTGGCATGTCTCATAGATCCCTGTTCGGCATCCTGTCATTTTTTCTCCTCGAGGCAAAAGTGCTGCCATTTGTTTATTTTTTCAAAGACGTAGTAATTACACCCGTCATTCAATTTTTAGCGCATCGATGGCCGTGTCATTTGTGTCTATAAATGAGGGCACTTTGTGGTATTGCATATTTTCGTCTCAACACTTCTGCTGATACGTTTTGCTTCTTCCTTCCCATCGTCTTCTTTTGTCTTTGATTATCATGATGGGAGCTTTCTATCTTGAGGCTATTTGGAGAAGTTCCTCTGGGCAATGTCAAGGTCTTCTGCCGAGGTCTCCCTTCATGGAATACAAACATGTTGTTCCGATATTGATGTGGGCGCCGAGATGTAGGCCGCTGCTGCTACCATTGGCCCGAGATGGCAATGATGGAGAGTTGGTTTTACCTTTGTGTTGACGGCCATTTGGATTATGAACCGCTCCTCACTCTTCTACCTAGGCCTGGTGTGGCACTTCATTCCTAGGGCTCTTTCTTTCCCAAGGGATAAAGTGGCACCGCCGGCCATGGAGATTAGGGGTAGGCGTTCGGGCAGTTCGAATTAAATATAAAATTTTGTTTTGGATTTTTGATTTTCGGATTGAAGAAAAGACAATCCAAATCCAATCCAAATAAGCTCGGATTGGATCGGATTTTTTAAGTTCGGTTTCGGATTAACCGGGTTGGATATTTTGGATTTTCGGTTTTGAGCTTATAAGTTGATATGTTTCTTCTTTTTACAAAAATAAATATCCAAATGAAGTACTCATATTAAATTTCCTGAAAAGTTACTCATTCACACGACAATCATCCAAATAAAGTATTCAAGTAATGAAATTACTATCAAGAAAATGCAACAGAGACATTAATGCGGCCGATAAGAAGTAGTAATAGTAAAATCATGTCGAAATAGAAAGTATTCTAACAAAAACTTAGTAATTAATATTGCATATATGAAATAATATCTAATGGATAGGGTATTTAACTTATTATTAATGGCATATAGATAATGGACTAAATATAAAGTATAAAATTTTTGGATTTTCGGATATCCAAATATCCAAAGTGCCAAATCCAACATCCAACCCGAAATCCAAAAAATTTAAAAATTAAATCCAAAATCCAATCAGTAATCCAAAAATCCATACCAAAAATCTAAAAAATTCGGATTTCGGTTTGGATTTCGGGTTTTCCCAAACTATGCCCATCCTTAGTGGAGATAGGGGCCCGCAGAACCTTTATGCTTTGGCTTCGGCGAGTCGTGTCTCTTTTCTCTGCCTCCTCTGCGTCCCCTTCTTTTCCTCTCTTTCGTCTTCCCAACGGAGATCCTTCAGGGGATTGAGCTAGGAACCTATTGGAGGTGGAGGTTGAAGGAGTCACCCTCGAGGATAAGTGCTTGAGGGTGTGGTGCCCGGGGATGCTGATATCAAAGATAGCCCTCGAGGGCGGATCGAGCGCCCGGATTTCATCACATGTACATCCCCCCGTTCTCCTACTTTAGTTGTAGATGCTTTAGGCCTTTGTACCTTGTGTATAATGACCCTCCGGGGGATTTGTAAACGAACGTTGTGACCTCTCGAGGGATTTGTACTTTGAATACTTCATAAATAAGAAATAAGCTTTGTTGACCTTTGATTTCGAATTTTTTCAACTTCTGTTATGCCTTCATGGCCCTAAAGGCTCTTTGAATGTACCTTTATGTGTTTATGATTGTTGATACTTGTCTTGGACATGAGTGTTTGCTTTGATTTTTTGCCGATTGATAGGGACCCATTCCGATCCCAATGTCGTCTTTCGGGACAACCTTGGGTCGGCCCGATAGATTGGTGCCATAAGACTCTCTTGAGTTATGCTGCGTTCCAAGGACTCCCAGGGTACTGCCTTGGATGGAGGCCGTCTTTGGGTACCCCGAAGCCTTTGTTGATCTAGATGTAGATGATCCCTTTAGGCCGCATGAGATAGACTTCTGCTTCCCTCTTCGTGTTTTGTTTGCTCTTATGCCCTTTGGGGTTTTTGAATTCTTTCTTTCGTTTACGGGCCATCGTAGTCTTCCATGATAGCTTGTTCTGGTCTCCAGCTGGTTGGCCGGGCTTTTCCCCAATCTTTTTTGTCGCACTTCGGATCGACGGAGGGCCGACCGAATAAGCTCGAGTTATCGGGGCCTGCTGGTTGGTTTGGAGATCATGCATCGAATTTCGGGGCCTTCGAGAATGCTACCCTCGATGAAGGTCATTTTTGGGTGCCTTGATGAGCCCTGTTGATTTTGAAGTAGATAACTCTTTCAGGGAGTGCAAGTTTGGCTTCCATTTGCGGAGTTTGCCTATGTTTGGGGCGCTTCTTTGGGGCCTCATAGAGCTTCAGAGATTGGAGCTTCTGCGTTTTACTCATCCGGAAAGGGGATTGCGAGCCCAGGCGCATGCCTCGCTTCTGGTGTTGGTGCTTTAGAGCTTATCGTGACCCTATTTCTTGGGGGCCAGGGGCTCCGAATACGGAACATTATCTCGAGTCATGGAGATGATTCGGGCGGCTCATTGAGCTTAGTTGTCTTTTGGAGGGCACTTCCTGGGTCGGGCGCCGGCCCGTTGATTCATACCGAGGCCATTGGTTTCTTGGAGCTTACATCGAGGAGGAGACTCACCGTTACCTCTTGCATATAAGAAAGGTGGCTTCAGCCTATCTGCGAGACTTCACTATTTTGGGCAGTCGTTCTTCTATTTCGGCATAGGGCTCCCAATATTTTTAGAGTGCGAAAAACATTGGTGCTTCTTTGCTTTGTTTTGCTAGTTCTGCCATAGTCATGGAAACCACCTTGGAACCAGTACGGCAAAGGTCGGAGAGTGCTATCCCCAATACTGGAGAGTCAAAGGATTTTGCTCTGGAGACGATGTCTTTGATAAGAGAGGAACACTTGAGATGGCAAGGCGATACTGCGGGTGGAGAAAGGGGGAGACACTGCTGGTATTTGCCCCTGGTAAAGGCATCGTGGACTCTGCTGATGGGTTCTTGAGTATGTACTTATACCCTTTTGCATTTGGCCCTCTTGATAAGGTCGTGCTCGACTTTTTCTTGAAGTATCGAGTTACCCTGGTGCAGATTCATCCATCGTTTTGCCAAACGGTGCTGATGATGAGATTCTTTGCAGAGAAAGCCGGACTTGAATTCACACTCAACCATCTCATCAGGCAATATCGGCCTTTTCATCATCGAGGGTAGTTAACCTTGATGGGTCGTTCGTCTACGTCCTTTATTGTCGATGATGAGGAAGGAAGGGATCGAGAGTGAGCTAGTTGGTTCGTCCGAGTCCGGACGACCGATATTATTCCTGTGAAGTTTCTACCATTCCCCGAAGGGTGGAATCACACACTTAAGTGAGGCGTTTTTTCGCCCTTTCAATTTTCATTCATGGCAAAAATCGGCCAAATAATCAGTGCTATTTTCCTCGTTGCAGCAACTTCGTGGATGCCAGGCCAAGTTCATAATTTGCCCAGCTGGGTTTGGAGGTTGGTGACCCACTCATCTTGCGACGAGTGCAGGTGGCGAGCTATGTCTCGCATCAGGTGGGAAGTAGATCACCAAGGTACGTGTGTATGTTGCTTTTCTCCTGTTGATATGTACCTGAGGTGATATTTTCCCATTCCCTTCATGATGGTTTTGCTGTTTGTAGATATTGGGCGGTTCTTTGGGGCGATCCAACATTTTCCTAGAGAAGAGATGGACTCGTCGGCTTTTGAGCCGAGAGACGATTGCAACAAGAGGGTTCGAGACCCATCATGCAAAGGAGCTTCTAGTGGCGATAGTCGGGCTCTTATTTCTGAAGACTGGGCATCACCCGAGTTGGCTGTCCATGGGGTACCTGTTTCTCGGCGAGTGGCTCCCTCAAATGAGTGCGTTATGTCTGGAGTCGATTCTTTTGGGTTTGTGGGAGCGGTATCATCAGGAGTGTGTTCTCACTTGGAGAGATCTTGTCATCTTTATTTTGTGGTAATTTCATGCATAATTCTCTCATACCTCGCATCTTCTTCATCTCATTGAATCTTTCCTGTGCAAGCCTGTGATAAGATCAAGTCCGAGTTGCTTCGTCAAAGGGCCAAGTTTCAGAGAGTTCGGGATGAGGGATAATCCCTTAGGCTTCTTTTCAAGGAGAAAAAGGTTGAGCTACAGCATTGGCGATATGAGGCATATTGGAGCTCGAACCATGACAACTATTTGATGGAGTAGGTGATTTCCCGCAGTGCATTCTTTGCTTCTTTTTAATTTTTAGGGCTAACCTTTTCTTGCCATATTAGTTGCAGAAAAGGACAGAGGCCCTGGAGTCCCTTAAGGGTGAGGTGAACCGCGTCAGCGCAGTCTGCGAGGAATTAAGGGGCCAAGTGTGGGCTCTGTCCTTGGAGGAGGTGAGTGCTTTAGCCAATATTCCTGCCTTCGAGGCCCAGCTCAACTTATCCTGAAGTAACGCCAAGGTTCAAGCAGATATGATCGGGAAACTGGAGTCTGACCTCCCAAAGGTCAGGGGCGAGATAACTGACACCAGGGTGGAAGTGGCATTGAGCCGAACCAGGTCGGATCATGAGATGGCGATATGCATAAAGGAGGCTGTTGATGCCCAATCCGAGTTGAGGCAACCCTTGATCGTGAGAAGAGGATTGAGAATTATATTCGTTGCCCGGAGAGAAGTGTTTGAGGAAGTTGGAGCGATAGGCTTTATCCTCTCGGAGGAATTGGCTCAAGCAAGAGCGGATGAGCACGATGCTCGGTCATTCCTCACGGGCGTTGTCGAGGGTGATCTTGACGGGTTATAGCTTCTTGGCATAAAATATAGCTCCTACTATTTTGTAGCTTGGTCTCCGGCGTGCGCAAAGCGTGCGTGTAGTTGAAGAATATTTTTGTCGTATGCAATGTTAGGAGAATTTCAAAGCGTTATTCTTTTTGTACCTTTTTTTTGTTGTTGCTCTTGATTGTGTAGATCGGTTTATGGGATCGGTCCCTGAGCCATACTATGGCTTGAACTCTGATTGGCCTTCCATCTAATTTCCGTCTTCATGGGCGGAGGGTGATGACCCCATGTGCTCCTGGACTGAAGCATTTTTGCGGGCACGTGGCCTGGGGATTTACCGCGACTGTTGATAGCGTTGTCGGGGCAGTGCTTTTAGGCGTATGGCGATTGAATTGCCCTCGGGCTCAGTCTCTGAGTTGGGATACAGCTCGAGCTTGGCTTACCCTTGAGCATTCTTAGGCTGGCGAAAATGACTCTCATTCTATGCCCTTGGGCGTTTGGCAATTTTCTGGCTCTGATCTCCAGTCTCCGAGTCGTGTTGTGATTTGAGCTGTAATTGACCCTCTAATCTTTCTGGAGGTTCCGATTGGAGACAATGGCTTTGATGTGACATTCCTGGGAGCGTTATGATTTTTGGGTCCAGTCTCTGAGTCGCATTGCCACTCGAGCTGTAATTGACCCTTAAATCTCATTCAAGCTTTCGGCCAGTAATGGTGGCCTTTCTGTTTCTTGGTCGTTGAGACCTTTTGGTATGAGGTCCGGAGGCTTACTTTAGCTGGCGACAATGGTCACTTAAGCTGTTTGGTCATAGAGACCTTTTGATATGAGGCCTAGAGGCTTTGCTTAGTTTAACTAGTTTGGATCCGGTCTCTGAATCGAGTTACGATTCGAGCTCACTTTAATCCTCAAGTTGTCAATTTTCAAGCTGATGGTCGTAGAGACCTTTCGGTGTGAGGCCCAGAGGATTTGCTTAGCCAGCGACAATGGCACTAACGTGTTTGATGTTAGATCCGTAGGCTTTTTGTAGGCTTTTTTCCCCTTCTTTAAGGTCTTATTGATTATTTTGCCTGACCCGTCGTTGGTTCTAAAAGAACCTCGATTTCAAGTCATAGTCGGTAATGTTTCAAGCACCTCGGAAGGTTCATAGCTTGTAGGTCGAGTAGATTGATGTTTTTGCAATTTTGGAGCTGATGTGGTCGGGACTCTTTTTTGCCTGTTGAGGGAAGCCTTTGTTTTACGATTCTTTTCGAAGTAGATTCGGAGGATTTTTTAGAAACAGTCGGGCATACCTAAGTCATGTTTTTTTGGGCTATATCAGCCGTTTCGACCGTAGTCGTGTGCATTTGGCCATGGCTATTTTTGATCCCGAGAAGCAGTTTTAGGCATCCACACCGAGGGTATGCCCTTTAGGGATTCTTACAAATGCGATGTGTAGCCTAGACTGCGGGATATTTTATGCCTGTTGAGGTCATACAGTTTGCCATGCCTGTTGAGGTCTTATAGTTTGCCATGCCTATTGAGGTCTTACAGTTTATGGAGAATAGATCTGGTTTTGCCGAGGCTGCTCGTTAGGGTCTTAAAATTTCAAAATTTCCAGTGAGTGGCAATTGGCGACAATCCCCGAGTCATCGAGTTCGCTTGAAGACAACTTTTCGTGAGCTCGGAGCCATTTTCCAGAGGATTGGTGAGCCAGGAGTTCCGACCCTAGGGTCGCGCAAGTTGTCGAATTGCTCATGGTGAATCTCCGAATATATCGGATCATTCTAGGCCTGAATACCGCCCTTTTTAGTCTTGGGGTCATATAGTGAGGGCTTTGTGATCCCGAAACCCTGACCCTGGGGTCGTGAGGGTGCCGAATTGATTAAGTCTCCGAGCATTTTGGGACGTATTTGATATAGATATTTTTTTGCTGAGGATAAAGCCGAAATGTTTTTCTTCGAGGCGTCGATTGTTTGGGAAATATTCTTTATTGCTTGGCAAAAATATAAGTTGTAAATACATGTTTTTCTGTTGCCGTAAGTCTGGTCTACATGGGTGTGACTCTCCCGATTATCCGACGTGCTTGTATGGTCCCATATTGGAAAATAGAGAGAGATCGTGGACTTGTTGGGTCCCTTCCCTGGGGATGTGAAATCCTGCTAATAATCATGTTGGTGGAACCCCCTTCTGATAGAAACCCGATCGAGCAAAGAATGCCTGGCGGCCCCATGGCGGCCGCAGATCCTCGAGCGGGATCCAGAATTATTGAATGTCCTGGTTGCCTGCCTGCGTACAAATTAGCAACAAGAATAGAAAAAAGGGAAATGATAAAAGGATGCTGCGTTTCTGGGAGTATGCCCCTCGGCAGTCGCATTCATCGTCCGGCCAGGCTGGGCCGAAGAGGCAATTTTCCTTACCCTTTGACCTTATTTGAGGGTAATGCCGGTCATGGGTGTAAGGTGAGGAATCTCCTTCCGTAGTTTGTAGCCAGATGCCTTGGCTCCGCGTCTGTCCTGGAGTTTCCCACTCGTGGAGGAGTAGGGCTGGAATTGCGTCCCGGGCGATGTATTCACCGTTGTCTATACAAAGCATCCGCGCCCTGCATCACCCGACGTATTAGCCCGAGATCGAGAGGTCCGCACAGAGGGAGCAATTTGGATGGTGTGGCGACTGCCATTGTGGACATATTAGCAGTCCGGCACAAGTGCAACATTGGTCCGGACTGTCCTATTGGCTTTGGCCCACCATCATTTGTACAACTTTTGCTGATATACATGCAATTATTAATGTATGTTTTATTTGAAAATGAGCTCGAATGAAAGAAGGGATTACCAATACATTAATGCAATGCCGAGCGGAGTCTTGGCGCCCTTTTTCCTCAGGCGAGAGGGTGTCCTTGGGGAGTACTCCCCGAGATCATCTCTTTCTGGCGACGGGCACTTGCATTCTACGTTCTACGGATCTTAGCGGGGTGCCACCATCCTTTAATGGTTGTGACAATATGCCGCAGCTTGCCGACTCTGCTTTATTTGATCTCCCCTTGTCCGTTGAGCTGGATCCAGGTTCGCTTGCTTGATGATGCTTTGTGGTCGCCTTTGTTGGATGGCGTAGTTACTGCTCTCTTAGGTCTGTAACTCCAAGAATTTCATGACTCTCGTGGTGGGCCACGATTTCCTTGGAGGGATTTTGGTCGAATAGGTCCGAGCCACTCGGAGTTCCTGACTTTACTTTTGGTAACCACTATGCTCGGAACTGCAACGTTGAAGGCGAGCTCTATCAGGCGAGGTTTCCTTGCCGGTTGTGTCTTGTTGAATCTGGTACTTTCGGGGGTTCCTCGGAGGTGTCGTCTTTGGGTACCACCTTATTGTTTCGAGATGCGCTGTACCTCGGATCATTTTTTCCGTTCGCGCCATGTGGATGATGGCTCCATTCGTTCAATGTCGGCTTCTCTGTTGGGGATCTGCCTGGATATACTGATCCAGTGAGGGTTTCTTGAGGGTTATCTGCGGCTCTGATTTGGGTTCGGTGTTGGTTTCTGGTATATGACCAAGACTCGGCCGGATATTTGACTAGGCTTCGCTCGAATTGCTCCGGAGATGCCGGGTATGCTTTGTTTAGGTTTTGGGCAAAGGCCTGTGCCACCCTACTATTCAGGATTGGGAGTGGTTTTGATTGTCTTGTCGGATAGCGGGCCGTGGCTTCCTGTGATATTTTATTTCTTCTTCTTCTCTCGGTCTTTAGTGCATCAAGCCCTTCTGGCATTGTTTTGATGGTGTTGGCGTGTGCTTCCATGGATCGTGTTGGTATGGTGAGCGGGTCCCCGAGATCTGATGTCGAACAATGATGCCGCATTGTGGTCTCTTCCGGGGGAGTTCCTTCTGGAGGCGGTTGCTTTGGGAGTCTCCACGAGCGCGAGTCGATCTTTTCGATAATGTCCTCTAGCATCCTTACCGTTACAAGATAGGTCGTTGGTTTGTCGTTGCCTGATAACTTGGATGCTGGCTCGGAGCGAGTAGATATTTTAGGTGCTACCACGCCAAGAGTCTCCGGGCGGCTCTGAAGCTGAGAGATATCCAAATGTTATTCCCGCAACATTTCAAAAATAACGTGAAGACTAACTTCCTGTTCTTCCTGGGCCAGGGTTTTTTGGGCTCTCTGTTGGTTGGCGTGTTGCGTGCCGCCATCGAAGTGCAAGACTTTGTTACCCCGCTGTGTAGTGTATGAATCCATATCCACTCGGACGGATCTAGATGCGTTATCAGGGGTATTGTGGTGCCACGCCAGTCGTTAGGATGGCTACATTATTTTCCTTGCGATTTATGGGGTTATCGTCCTCGATTTCCCTTATCGAGCTGACCATTAACCAGAAATCGAAAGGTCTTGGGCAAGAAAAAGTATGAGAGATATCGTGCGTTTAAGTGATGAAACTAGCAAGAAAATAATCACTATTATTTTTAGCCCCACGGTGGGCGCCAAACTGTTTACCATGAAAATGGTAACAACAATTAAATTTATAAATGGGATTCTAAAAATACATGATCTATTCTCGAGCTAGTTTGAAAGGGTTGTTAGTGCTAAAATGCGAATTAAAGCAATAGAGATCGAGCCAGTCAGAGCAGCAATCGGATACAAGGCTTTATACAGTCAATCTTGAGCTAAATGATGAATAACAAACGAAGAACAATAAAATGCTAGGACGACCTCGGGGTCGAAGAACACTAATAACTTAAAAGAAAGAGAGACAGAAAGAGATATTATTGCTTATTGGAGAAGTGGAGCAACATCAGTCCGTTACAAGGCAGGGTGCGTCCCCCGTTATATAGGCAAGGGGACTTGGTATAGTACATGCGTATTAGTTGTAAGAGTACAAAGATGGGACGGCCTATCGCACACCATCTCAGTAGGTTAAAGATAGACCGGCTCCGTCACACGTAGCCCTGTGCTTCGGATACATCTTCTCTCATCCTGGCCTCGGGCCCTGCTTCCTTTAATTCAATCCTCGATGAGCTTTGAGGCTGAGAACTCGATTGTAGCCTTCCATCCTCGGGGTCTTGAGGATGGCTTCCAAAATTGTCTTGATAACAAAAATCAAGTCTTCTGATTTTAACCGCGTACAATCCATAAAGCCTTCATTACTTCCTGAGAAAGCACTACATGAATTCAACTTGAGCGAGCTTGCACTAGTGGTGATTTACATAAGGGGGAAGCTTATGGTACGTAGAGCCGAACTTGTGACATTCTTTTAAGAGGAATGAGAGAACCCTTCACAATCCTTGTTTCGAGTGTTATCTAAAGTGAGATTTGCTAATGGAAAGTAAAGGAGGAGGAGTTTTGAATCCACAATGGCCTACATGAAAGAGTGAGCTTCCTTGGTGAATAAAGTCAACCCTTGATGCTCTAGTGTCACATTAGAACTATTGTACTCAAAAAGTCAAATCATTGCATTTTTGATATTTCATACGTGTTGTGGGTAATTGTTGGTCCCAATTGATGTGTGATTGATTCACCTTAGGCCATCTAAAATATCCCTTTTTCTAGTAGAGGTGGGAATTGCCTTAATTGCTTGAGGACAACCAAAAACTTAAGTTTGAGGGAGTTGATAAGTAAGGATTTTGACCGCTTATTTGCTCTCTTTTACTTGCGTTTTAGCTCAAAAATGCTTAAAGGTATTCCCGAGAACTAATATAATGTGCTTTCGTGCATGACTATTGGGAAACGAGCTAAAGAAGTTAAAATCAACTCATAAAGGAGTCAAAAGTTGACAAGGACCAAAACAAGGTAAAAAGGCTCACAGTGCGGACCACACAATACTGTGTGCGGCCGTAGGACAATGAAATATCACTGACAAATGTCCTTCAGAGTATGCGGACCACACAATTATTGTGCATCCGAAGAGGAGATTTAGAGAGTTGGTTTTTGGGCAGGCTAAAGATATGCGGACCGTACCATAATTGTGCGGCCGCATTCATAATTGTGCGGCCGCATTCATAATTATGCGGTCCACAGAAGAGGAGAATCAGAGAGCCATGTTTCAGTCCAAGTTCAAGTGTACGGTTGCACTCAGAATTGTGCGGTCCGCACAATCAAATGAAGTGCGGCCGCATTCCACTTTTTTGTGAGCGCAAAAGGCCTAATTGACCATTCAAACTCAGAGTGCGGACCACACAACCTCCACAGGGGCATTTTTGTCAAATATTTTCAGCTTAGTATAAATAGAACTTTTTGTTGTTTTCTTTACTGTTTTGAGTAATATTGTACTAGGTTAGCTTCTAAACATTATATTTTCCTTTCCTAATCAATTATTAAGCATTCTATGTTAATTTCTTCTTTAATTTTTGTATTTTTCATAAGTAGCTAAATTTCTAGCTAGGGTTGTGACCCGGCCCTAGTGTGGGTACTTAATGGGTGTTTGATTGAGGGCTTGTTTGTGATTGGATTAGTGATATTTAGCCTAGTTCTTGTGTGAATTCAAGAATTAATGGTTGCAAATATTGATTCACGCCCTATTGATTTAGTCTCTACTTGAGAAAGAGAGACTAAGTGTAGAAAAACTTGGCCAACAAGAAATTGGGGTGAACTCAAGAAAGTGATAGCTCCAATTAAAGGGTCAAATCTAGAGATAGTGAGACACGACTTGAGAATATATCACTTGTTTTGTGCAATACCCATTTGGACTTGAGAAAGCCAAATCGGGCAAAATCACTCAAACTATCGAGAGGTATAGAGTGGGAAATTGCCTGTGATTGCTATATTATAATCCCAACTAATCAAACTTGATACAGAGTTCGCAACCCATTAGGTAACCACCTAGGTGGAAGTCACGACCCTAGATATTTTATCATTTGAAAAACAACCAAAGCCAAAAATATTGTCTTCTAGTTTTATAATTGCAATCAATAGCTTAAAGTAGAAATAGAAACAACAAACAAGAATGTGGAAGTGTAATTTGAGGCACATCATATAGTTACACTAAATATATACCTATCCCAATTCTAACTCCTTATGGATTCAACCTCGACTTGCGTTGGGTTTTTATTATTGCTTCGACAGCCTCATTACCTATATTTGTGGTGTGAGTTTGGGCGATATCAATATTTGGCGCTATTGCTGGGGAGTTAAATGGATTTAGCTAGATATCTAGGTTTTTGTGTGATTTGTATTCTTTTGCTTCCAAGTCACTTTATTTATCTTGACACATTGTAACACGTAATTCAATCCAATAAGAGTTTACTTTTGCCTTTGTATGGTTCAAATCCACCCTAGAATATTTAAGATGAGATAACACTAAAGCAAGAGTCCTCGAGCCATCGATTAGTCGAGGTGGCAGAAATACTCATACCCGAAAAGTCGACAAGAGTCGTGGTCGAGGTATTGATAATGGTCAATGCCGAGCACCGTTGATGAAGCTGTAATGGCTTGTTTTCAAAATAGGATATGAAAGATAATATTCTAGTGAATATTCTCTGCACTTGTACTATTAGGCTTTACTTGGAATGTGTCTCATATAAATAGAAAAGAAGACAGTGATATGAGGCATGTGATATTCATTTATAAAAACATATTTTGACAAAAAGATTCTCTCTCTTACTAAGATACAAACATCACCTTTTCGCTAAGATTCTTGTCGATATTATTCCATACGCCTCCATCAGATTCGAGAATAATTTGAACATTCAAGGATTTGTGTGTCACTCATCATTGTCAGGAGGAACAACCATCTAATTCATACTTTATTGGGTGAATCATTCCTCCTATTTAAATAAATTCCATTTATTGTTACTCATTGCTATTAAATGCCACGTTATTTCTCATGCTTCTTGAAATAGTTATTGCATACCGTTATTGCTACTCTATCAGATCTATATGACGCTTATCACTTTTTCGGAAATTGCACCTAGAAAAATTATTATTAACTTGGTTAATCCATAGTCATATAAATTTACTTATTTTAACCAAGGATCTTATATTTTGGTCAAATAATTTGACACTGTCTGTGGGAATTTCCCAGTTGAAACTTTTAGTTTCTTTTAGATCTATAACTTTCACGAGTCACTAACGCCACAAAAAAAAATGATATCCCCTTTATTTGTGTACATAAATCTAAATGTGGCAGTTAACCAAGAAGAAAGGACGAGGATAATAAATGACCTCCCGATCAACCTCATGAACGTCATCAGTGAAAACTGTGAAGATGAAGCCGCGATGCCCAAAGCCTCCCCTAGGCGAGATGGTTCACCGCCCCCTCACTGCATCATCAAAAAGTCTCGTGGTAAGGGTGCCTCCACATTTGCGGGGGGAAATATTCCCCAATTGTAAAAAAGCTCCTCGAATCATGGTTAACTGACATGCTAACCAATGTCCTCAACAAGACCACTTGAGACATGACTACAGAAAACACAAGGACTTGTATGATACAGCAGGAGGAAGAGAAGTGCAGTCAACATTTTCCTCCAATGGCAGGTATTACTCACAATTCGTTGATAGCGCAAGTGACAACGCTCCTGCAGCCATTCTGAAAAGGATGGAAGAAATGGAGTATGAAAATATGTCACTCCGAGAACAAATGAAAGAACACCAAGAAAGGTTCAATAAGATACCGGGCGCCCCTAAGCTATTGTGAAAGAGAGATGCTGACTGATTCGTCGAATAGCCTTACAGTGGAGCCGCTGCCCCACATGCCATACCAAAAATCTTTAAAATGCTGCCTTGCCTCAGGATATATGACGTTAACAACTGACGCTGAAGATAATGTGACTTATTAAGTCACCGCCGTAAAAGGCAACAACCTCGCCAAAGAACATGTGTCTTCCACCCTGCTGAAGAAGTTCGGTGAAACCCTCACGAAGGAGCACTAACCTGGTATTCGTAGCTACCAGCACGCTCTATAGAAAACTTTAAAGAAATAGCCGACAAATTTGTAACGTCCCATGACGGAGCCAAGAAGGCCGAGGCGAGAGTGAATGACATATTTGCTATAAAATATTCTACGGGAGAGGGACTGGGGGACTTCCTCTCCCGGTTTAACCGAGTAAGGATGACTTTGACGTATCCGTAGGGATAACAGTTGCAACTTTTTGAATGGGCTGAGTACGGATGGTTTAAGAGAAAATAGGAAGATATTGATTTGGTTGATGAAGTACCCCCCAAACACCTGGGACGAAATCCACAATGCTTATTGTTCCGAGGTCCGTGCAGATGAGGACGACCTTAACGGGCCAACCTAGAGACTAATCTCGGTACAAGACAAAATAAGAAATGATCGAAGAGACAATGATAGAAGATATCATCCAATTCCATGACCTAATAGGGGAAAACATCAACTATATGCCAGGGAGGCCGTTGCGCCTTCTCCCCACTACGAAAAGATTCCTCCCAGATCATGGACGGGAACTCATCGGAATGACTAAGGTATACCTCCTCTATTATCTGCTCACAATTTATGTGTGTCACCTATAGAGATAGTCTACGCTCTGGAAAAACACTAGGACCAAAAGTGAAGTGGCCGCCGAAGATGAGATCGGACCCGAACAACAGAAAGTCCGGTGCCCTCTGTGAGTTCCACCAGGAACGAGGACACGAAACTGAGGATTACATCGCTCTAAGGCAAGAAGTTGTAAACATATTACGACAAGGTCACCTCAAAGAGTTATTGAGCGATAGGGGAAGAACCAACTTCGCTAAAGGACGCGAGCACCAAGGACTGCCAAAACCACCCTTACCAGCTCGAACCATCAACATAATCATTGGCGGCAACGATGATGCCTCCATCAATAGCGTGAAGTTCACCACTACCCACAAGCTTAAGCGGTCAATCACCCGCGAGCAGTATGACGAACTCGAAGAAAGTATCATCTTTGATAAGTCGGACGCCGATGGTTTGATATTTCCTCATAACGACGCCCTCGTTATTAATTTACGTATTTTGGATACTGATGTTAAACATATATGATAGACGATAAGAGTCGTCCGTGTATTATCCATCCCCGAGTGCTCGCCCAAATGAGACTTGAAGACAAGATAATGTCGCGCTGTATCATGCTAATTGGTTTTAACAATGCAGTTGAGCAGACGTTTGGAGAAATCACGCTCCCAGTATTAGCCAAAGGTGTGACTCTAGAAATGACATTCCACATCATGGACCAGGACACCGCGACAACGCCATAGTGGGACGACCGTGGATACACCCTATGAAGGCTGTCCCCTCCAGCTTGTACCAATTCATCAAATTTCCAACTCCGTGGGGAGTATCAGTATAAGAGGGGAACAACACACATCCTGGGAATTCTACTGCATTTCTCCAGATAGCACGACAGCCAACAAAAAAGGGAAAAATAAAAAGAAGCATAGCAATCACCAAGACTGAGGTCGGAACATGACAATAGGGAGGATGGCATCAGAGACCGCGATATGGTCGAAGCTGTAGGATCGAACATAGAAGACTTTGACCCCATTAATTAGACCTCAACGGCCACAACAAAAAGGCTTACATCAGCTGCAAACTTCAGGAACCAGGTAATTCCATCAATTCTTAATAGCTAAAATAAATTTGTTTGTTTTAAGCCATACAGATATGCCAGGTATTCCAAAGGAAGTCGCCATGCACAAATTGAACGTCGACCCATTCCACATCTCTAGTGAGATAGGTTAGGCGTAAGTTCAACTCCGTAATTAATGACATTGTATGCGAAGAGGTGGAAAAACTATTAGAAAATGGTTCCATCAGGGAGTCAAAGTATCCCAAGTAGGTCGCTAACGTGGTCATGGCGAAAAGGGAGAATGGGAAGAGGCGGATGTGCGTGGATTTCGAAGATTTGAACAAAGCATGCCCCAAGGACTCGTTATCGTTGTCGCGCCCCCTTTTTCTCACAAAATCGAGTTTATGACATTTGGGAAGACAACTCGTTCCGTTTTGGGAATTGGGTTTGAATTGAAGAGTCGCCACCTAATGATTAAAGTGCATTAGGACACTAAGAAGGGTTTGATTTGGATAACCAGAGATTGGGTAAGGGCTTGAAATTATCCCAAGGGGAAGGTGTTAGGCACCCCTCAGGATCCACTAGTGTGGTTCCCGACCAAACTATTATTGTGACTTAAGTGTAAATAACACATAGGCAAATAAAGCTTCAAGTAAGAGGTGATTTTCACATAATGGTTACAAATGAACAAAGTTAGAAAGAAAAAAAAGCTGATTTTTCTTAAGGAAATAGTCTAAATTTTTTAGAAGAAACAAAGAAACAAAGGGAAGGGGGTTCTAGGTTTATAAATAATATGGATAACCCCACACAACATTCAGTAATCACTCCTAAATGAGGGGCTACGCGTGATATTATCATGTGGTCATCATATCCACATCTACCCTTTAACACCCGTTAAGGTATTAAAGCGCAGAATGGTTTCGTTTACTTATTGCATGCTATTAACCGTCCACATCCTATCAGTCTCGGAGGAGTTTAAGACTAATAATCATATAAGGGAGGGATAGTAGGCTTATTTGTGGTTTTAAAAGGTAAAATACTAAGGCGACTGGCAAAAAAACATATAACAAGTTTGGGGAAAGCATATAAGCAAATGAAATGCTCAAATACACCTTCTTTAAACAGAGAAAGCAAGTTATTAGCATGACTTACACATACTGTGTAAGGTCTGGTTAAAACTTAAAATGTTGAGGCAGACTGATTTATTACACATTTCAGATAAGAAGCCCGAATCAGGCCTGCCTGCTAGTTGTACCTAATAAAATTTGATTCAGTTTATAATTTTAGCCCTAAGGCTTGCCTAGGTGTTGGACGAAGGTCCTATATGCATAATGTCTACTGATTTCATAAATGATGAAATAACCTGAATACATGCGGATTTAAGCAGGTCGTCAGTTATTAAAGAAAGCAAGTTTTAGCCAGAGATCATAAGTTCTGCAACTGCTAATGCACCATTATTGCTAGTTTTAGACTTATAAACGAGTGAGGCAATTCAGACTTGATTAATAGCTCCTATAGGCATGCTTTTTATGTGTTATCAACTTTTAGAACATTTTATAGACATAGTAAAATGCAGAAATCCTACAAACATGATATATAGGGACTGTATTTTGCAAGATGAAGAATATATATGCAAGATTCAGAAAGACCTATATGAAATCCGCCTGATGAAGAATATATATGCAAGATTCAGAAAGACTTATAGGCATATTTTCTATATGCATGTGCAGGATTCAGATTTCCAGGTAATTATAGACATGGTATATATATGAGAGAATGCGGAATTCCTACAGACATGGTATCTATATGAAATGCAGAAATTCAGAAATAACCTATAGGCAGGATATCTATATGAGAGTGCAGAAATTCAGAAATAACATATAGGTAGGATATCTATATGAGAGTGCATAAATTCAGAGATAACCTATAAGCAGGATATCTATATGAGAGTGGCAGAAATTCAGAAAATACACTTATAGGCAGGATATCTATATGAGAGTGGCAAGAATTCAGAAAATACACCTATAGGTAAGTTATCTAGATGAGAGTGCATAAATTCAGAAAATATACCTATAGGCAGGATATCTATATGAGAGTGCAGAAATTCAGAAAATATACCTATAGGCAAGTTATCTACCCTATGCGTACATAGTTACCCCTCCCTTTTTCACTAGCCATCCCCAAGAGTTTATTAAAATATTATTACATCCCAGAATGAAGATAAAAGAAAATACATCAGAAACTAAAAGTACAACCAAGGAGAGCCTGATTTAGACTTCCTATCTGAGATATGAAGTAAATCAACTCCAATGAGATCATGATCCAAAGTCTTTCTCCCATTTGGATGTGTCAGAGTTCCCTAAGAGCCTCATATGGACTCCGGGCAGTGCTCACACCCAAATGTATCACCAGATTAAGACATAGTGCAGTGTGGAAGGGCCAGCCTTCAAGTGTCCAAGTTCAGAGGGAACTCAAGGTCCCAAGGCAAGGCTTACAAGAGCTGGGCAGAACTTAGGGACTAAGAGAGAGTGCAAGTGCAGAAACAGAGTTATGAGAGGGGAAAGGGAAAGAGAAACAACTCAAACCAGTACACATAGGGGTATAGGGGAGGTGGTAAAGAAGCAAAGGCAGGCTGGTGGGCATCTTCAGCAATAGGAAATGCTGGCACACCCACAAGTCTGTTAGAACATACTGTTTAGAGATTAAGATCCTAAAGGATCAAGTTTAATTCAAGGACAATAAATTACATATTTCCATGTCTTAAACTATATGCTCAAACACATAAGGGGGCAGGGAACATGGACTTATAGCATAAACAAACAGAAAGAAAGTAGCATGCTAATTGAAATATTGAACTCTACAGAGACAGGAAATAGATATGGATACACAAACTATAAATAAATATATTATTGTGATGATGAAGCTTAAATCAGGACATAACAGTTTCAAAGAAACAAGTAGAGAAAAACAGTAATTCTTGTAAACAGGACACAATGCAAACAAGAAGAGAGAATAATTATTGTGTATAAGTGTAAGTCGGGAAGACTGTGTGTGTTCGTTTGTGAAAGACTTAGGGTATTTATAGTTTAAAGTAGGTGGTGAAATAAGGTAAAAATCACAGTAGTATGTTAATTTAAGAACTCAGAATCAATCAATTAGAAAATCAAGGAAGTACCCCCCTTAGTTAAGGGAATCAAAATTAAACGAAGAGATTCAACATCATATCAGGAAAGAGGAAAAATCAGTGCAGGATTAAATAAGGAAGGAGTCAAGGTTCAATACGCATAGAGTAGTCAATTAGGACCGAATTCAGGAAATTTCCAATGAAGGAAAGTCTCAGTAGAACAAGGTACCATAGCAAATAAGGTAACAAAATCAGTTAATTTAAATAGGCGAGTAGAATTCTAGGGCTTTGAAAGAAAGTCTTTCAATTACCAACAATCAAGGAAAATCAGAATCAATCATGTGAAGTCATGATTCTGTATTTTCGACATATAAATAGAGGTGAATGAACAAGAGTAGCAAACAAAGTCAGCCATATAGACAGAAGGGAACAAGGCATGAGCAAACACAATCATTCAGAGATGGTGTAAATAGGCTACGATTCAGCAAGACATATTCGAAGCATGGTGACCACGAGACATTAACAAGAATTAGGTAAATAGGCTAGCACACATAACCAAAGCAAAGGAGGTCAGGCTGACACACATAATCAAAGCGAAGAAAACATGCCAACACACAGACATAAGGAAAAGAAAATCAGGCTAATACATGTAATCAAATCAAAGAAACATGCTAACACATAGAACCAGAGTAAAGAAATCATGCTAACACACATAACCAAAATGAAGAAAAATCTTTAGAAATTAGGATTTTTAGCAGAGTCAAGCTAAAAATTAGTAGGAGCATAAAATCGGTTAGAATAAACAAGGAAAGGTTTAATCATAAACAAATCGGTTGAAACATGCGTAAAAGAACTCCAAGAAACCCTAGTTATTCAAAGAAAGTGAAAACGGTTCAAAGTAGATGATCTTTCATAAGAAGCTCAAGAATAAGTAGAACATAGAAGAAAACATGCTTACAGCATGAAAATAACCCCGTTTTGAGAGATTCGGGAAAGAGTTAGGGTTTCAAAAGGAAACCCTAATAGAAGTTGAAAGAACTTATTGAAACTTCACCGATCGTAACATATAGGGTGTAACTTTGCCCAAAATCACACTGGAGAACCCATGAGTAACAGAACCAGAAACCCTAAGTCCAAATCAATATGGCCCAGGACCCTTGAAGGCCTTAGAGATGTTGAGCAAGGCGATGAGAAGCCCATCGGAGACTTGGGGTTGAAAGGAGGTGGTTGGAGAAGGAGGCAATTTGACGGAGTTTAGGGTTAGGTATTGAGAGAGGAGAGAAGAGGAGAGCATATGAAGGCGACATCTTTGGTAAAATGGTTTAGGGTTGGTTCGTTTAGAAATTAAAAAAGAAAGGAGTTGATTGGACCGTTGATTTGGGAGATCAATGGTCAGGATTAAAATAGGTAGGTGGGTTTCGGGTTTTGGGCAAGGGTTAATGGGGTGTGGGTCAAATTTTTCAATTGTAAAATTGGGCCGGAATTGGTCTGATTTTGGCCACAATCGAAAGCCAATTATGGCTATAACTTAAATAGCCAATTTTTCCCTATTTAATTTATAAAAATAATAAATTAAATTTTGGAAATAAATTGAAAGTAATAAACTTATTTATAACATATGATTATCAATTTAAAAATACTGGCCTTAATTTTTATAAATAAAAATGTAATCAAATCATAAAGGAGGCTAATATTGTAATTATATACAATTTAGCTTTAAAAATACCTAATAAATTTGTAAAAAATATGCAAAAATTATTTGAGCTATAGTTTAGCATAAATATTAAATTCAACAGGTGAATTACCAAAATGATAATTTTTGGAATACTTATTGGGTTTTTCTTGATAAAATAGGGCAATAAAATTGATTTTAAAATCTTAAAAAATTGAGAAAAATAATAGGACCTTGGGATATACTTATATATGCATAGATGTGTTATTTTGAAAGGTATTTTGTATATGAAAATATATAAAAAAAAATTAGGTATGAACAGCTGCCCCTCTTTACCCCGGAAGGATGAAAGAGTTGTCGGGTAAAGATATGATGGCCAATTTTGACTGAACGAAATGGTTTAACGAGGTTGACCGTGCTCTAGTTCCTGAGATGGCTACATATCCCTGGTCTTACAGGAATCAGGCCACGTGTAGTTCAGGATCCGTCGCCGAAGTATGCCGGTGGAGGTTTTCCAAGAACGGACGCAATGGGATGAACGGTTAAGGTCTAATAGGGTTGCGGGGACTAGAGCGTGATTGCTTCTGTTGAGACGGTCGTTGCTCACCGGCTTACCTGCAAATAAGAAATACAAGCATATATTGTGTCTAAATTTAAACATTATGCAAGTTCCCGTCGGACTATGAATGCTGTCTTTGGATGGTTAGGATGACGTCCTTAGACCATGATGTCCTGAGCCATGAAGCATATAATAAAGGATTAGCAGGCAATTACATGATGCTCTCGAGATATGAGAATGATGCCTCTGAACTATGATGCCTTTGAATAATGATATACAACAAATAAAAGGGGTCTTCAGGCCATGGTATGGCATTCTCGGGCTATGAAAATGGTGCCTCATTCAGATCATGATATGCAAAAGATGGCAATCTTTTAGACCATTATATGCAGAAGGTGGTGATCTTTCAGCCGATGCAAGATGTAAATGAAGTGGCGATATTTCACCCATGCGAGATGTAAATGAAGTGGCGATATTTCAGCCATGCAAGATGTAAATGAAGCGGCAGTCTTTCAGCCATGTGAGATGTAAATAAAGTGGCAATTTTTCAGCCATGCAAGATGTAAATGAAGCGGCGGTCTTTCAGCCATGTGAGATGTAAATGAAGTGGCGATATTTCAGCCATGCAAGATATAAATGGAGTGGTGGTCTTTCTACCATGTGAGATGTAAATGAAGTGGTGATATTTCAGCCATGCAAGATATAAATGGAGTGGCGGTCTTTCAGCCATGTGAGATGTAAATGAAGTGGCAATATTTCAGCCATGCAAGATGTAAATGAAGCGGAGATATTTCAGCCATGCAAGATGTAAATGGAGTGGCGATATTTCAGCCAAGCAATATGAAATAATGCGGCGGTCTTTTAGCCATGTGAGATGTAATGAAGTGGCGATATTTCAACCATGCAAGATGTAAATGGAGTGGCGATATTTCAGCCATGCAAGATGTAAATGAAGCAGCAGTCTTTCAGCCGTTTGAGATATAAATGAAGATGGAGGCATTGCTTAGTCTTAGAAGGCAGATTGGTAGTCTTATGCAATGCAAAAAATGGAGACAGTGCTTAGTCCCGGAAGGAAAAATGGTAGCCTTATGCAATGCAAAATATGAAGATGGAGACAGTGCTTAGTCTCGGAAGGCAGAATGGTGCCCTTATGCAATGCAGAATATACAGATGGAGACAGTTTAGTCTCGAAAGGAAAAATGGTAGCCTTATGCAATGCAGAATATGAAGATGGAGACAGTGCTTAGTCTCGAAAGGCAGAATGGTGCCCTTATGCAATGCAGAATATGCAGATGGAGACAGTGCTCAGTCTCGGAAGGCAAAATGGTAGCCTTATGCAATATAGAAAATGCAGATGGAGACAGTGCTTAGTCTCGGAAGGCAGAATGGTAGCCTTATGCAATGCAGAATATGCAAATGGAGACAGTGCTTAGTCTCGGAAGGCAGAATGGTGGCCTTATGCAAGAGATAAATGGCAATAGAGTTTTCTTAACTGGTAGTTAATTGCGATATTGTGGCTGCTGGGGACATTGTGTGCGGATAGAAAGTGTGAATAGGTGACGGTTCTGAGAATTCTATTCCTAATCAGTATGAGTGTATAGTATATTTGATGATTTTCCAACTCAAGTGCCTGCATCCAAAGAAAAGTCATGAGTTTTGTAGAAGGGAGGTTAGTTCATGCCCCCTGCTGGCTTTGCTTGACCTGCTCAGTTTTGATCTGGTGATACTGCTTGTATCATTGGGGTAGTGTTGCTAAACAGAGAGATTTCAGAAATAAATATGCATGATTTTATTAAAAGTATGCCATAAGTGTATATTTAAGAAATAGTTTTTAGATGAACCGACGACCGTGACGTGGTTTAGGACATGGCAACCTCTCTTGCTTTGGAATCTTGAGGGTCCTCCTCAAAATTCTACCCCAATTTAATGGGTTGATACTTCTGACGGCTGCTTGCGATGACTGGATGAAATTACTTTGGAATTTTGAGGGTCCTCCTCAAAATTCTGCCCCAATTTCCAATTGCGCGGGGAAATGAAAATTTTATTGAATTGTGACTGAACCTATAAGGCTGCCTACATATCCCCTCTTAAATGGGAATCATTTTAGACGTAGTTCAAATTACATCATATAGGAAAACTTAAGATTACACATAGCAGCGCTTGACTGCATCTAAATTGATCGGTTTTGGCCAAACTTCTCCATCCATTTCTGCAAGTATAAGGGCTCCTCCTATTAGAACACGGTGAACCATGTATGGACCTTGCCAATTAGTAGAGAATTTCCCTTTGGCTTCATCTTGATGCGGGAAAATTTGCTTTAATACCAACTGCCCCGGTGTGAACTGTCTCTGCTTGACTCTCTTGTTGAAGGCTCTGGACATTCTGCTCTAATAAAGCTAACCATGGGAAACTGCATTCGTTCTCTTTCCATCTATAAGAGCTAGGTTCTCTTAACGACTTTTCACCCACTCTGCATCGTCAAGTTTTGATTCATGTATGATCCTTAAGGAGGGAATTTCTACTTCAGCGGGAATGACTGCCTCTGTACCATAAACCAACATATAGGGAGTTGCCCCGGTCGATGTGCGGACTGTTGTGAGGTACCCCAATAAAGCAAATGATAGCTTCTTGTGCCACTATTTATGCTTCTCTATCATTTTCCTCAGTATCTTCTTGACATTCTTATTGGCGACTTCTACAGCTCCATTCATCTGAGGTCTTTAGGCTATAGAATTCTTGTGTTTGATCTTGAAGGATTTATACATGGCCTTCATCAGATCACTGTTGAGGTTGGAGCCATTGTTAGTGATGATTGGCTTTGGAATCCCGAATCAAAAAATGATGCGGTCGCGGACAAAGTTTGCACGACTTTCTTAGTCATTGCTTTGTAAGATGCTGCTTCGACCTATTTGGTGAAATAGTTAATTGCTACTAGGATGACCTATGCCCGTTGGATGCTGTAGGTTCGATTGGTCCAATAACATTCGTCCCCCAAGCGGTGAAAGGCCATGGTGAGCTTGTTGCATTAAGCTCATTCGGTGGCACCTTTATCATGTCTGCATGTATCTGACAGCGGTGGCATTTCCTGACATACTGGATGTAGTCCGTCTCCATAGTCTAACCAGCCCAGAGTATCTTCTTGGCTAAGACAAAGCTGTTCATATGTGGACCGCAGGTCCCGGCATGAATTTCCTCTAACAACCTAGATGCTTCTTTTGCGTTAACACACCTTAATAATCCCAAATCAGGAGTCCTCCTATATAGGATTCCTCCGATGTGAAAGAAATTGTTGGAGAACCTTCAAAGTGTGCGCTTTTGAGTAGTGTTTGCAAATTCTGGGTAGTCTCCTTTTGCCAAGTACTCCTTGATATCATGAAACCAAGGCTTTCCATCTGCTTCTTCTTCTACATGAGCACAGTAAGCTGGCTTGTCATGGATATTTACTGGAATGGGATCAATGAAGTTTTTGTCCGGATGTTGTATCATGGATGACAGGGTAGCCAACGCATCGACAAACTCATTTTGGATTCTGGGAACATGTTGGAACTCCATATTTGTGAACCTTTTTCTCTGTTCTTGCACGTGGTGCAGATACGGGAGTATCTTGGAGTTTTTGGTTGCCCATTATCCTCGTACCTGATGTATAAGCAAATCTGAATCTCCGATCACTAGCAATTCTTGAATGTTCATGTCAGTAGCCATTTGGAGCCCTAAGATGAAGGCTTCATACTCAGTCATATTGTTGGTGCATGGGAACTTGAGTTTGGCAGACACCAGATAATGCTGACCGGTTTCTGACACTAGGACTGCTCCTATGCCAACTCCTTTGAAATTTGCTGCTCCATCGAAAAACATTCTCCACTCATCATAGGATTCTGCGATGTTCTCTCCTATGAACGACACCTCTTCGTTAGAAAAATATATCTTTAGGGGTTTGTATTCTCCATGCACGGGATTTTCGGCCAGGTGATCTGCTAGTGCCTGTCCCTTGGTTGCTTTACTCTGAGTTACGTGGACAATGTCGAATTCACTCAACAGGATTTGCCACTTGGCTAGCTTTCCGGTTGGCATGGGCTTCTGAAGTATGTACTTCAAAGGATCAATACTTGATATGACATATGTAGTATAGGCACAGAAGTAGTGCCTTAGCTTTTGAGCCACCCAAGTTAGAGTAAAACAGGTGCGTTCTAACAGAGAATACTGGGCCTCGTACAGAGTGAACTTCTTGCTGAGATAATATATGGCTTGTTCTTTCTTTCTTGTTTCATCATGCTGCCCCATAACGCAACCAAAGTCACCATCTAACACTGTGATGTAGAGTAACAGAGGTCTACTTGGTTCAGCCAGGACTAAGACTGTTGGTGTTGACAAGTATTCCTTGATTCTGTCGAAAGCTTTCTGGCAGTCATCAGTCCATTCGGTGGCGGCATCTTTCTTCAACATCTTAAAGATTGGCTCACAGATAACTTTAGATTGTGCTATGAACCGGCTAATGTAGTTAAGTCTCCCCAGGAAACTCATTATGTCCTTCTTATTCCTTGGCAGTGGCAATTCTTGAATGACTTTGATCTTTGATGGATCCGGTTCTATTCCCCGGCGACTCACAATAAACCCAAGCAATTTTCCAGCTGGAACCCCAAATGCGCACTTTGCGGGATTCAGCTTTAGGTTGTACCTTCGTAGTCTATTTAAGAATTTCCTCAAATCTTCCATGTGAGCAGTGGCCTTCTTTGACTTAATGATGACTTCTTCTACATACACCTCGATTTCTTTGTGTATCACATCGTGAAAAATAGTAGTCATAGCCCTCATGTAGGTGGCCCCTGCGTTCTTAAGGCCAAATGGCATCATCTTGTAGCAGTACATTCCCCACGGCGTAATGAAAGCCATTTTTTAGCATCTTTTTCATCCATCTAGATTTGATGATAACCAGCAAAATAATCCACAAATGATTGCAATTCATGACTGGAACAATTATCGATCAGGATGTGGATGTTTGGTAAAGGAAAGTTGTACTTCGGACTGGCCTGGTTGAGATCCCGGTAGTCGACACAAACTCTAACCTTCCCGTCCTTCTTTGGTACTGGCACAATGTTAGCTAACCATGTCGGGTATTCTACTACACTGAGAACTTTAGCTTTGACCTGCTTGGTGACTTCTTCCTTGATTTTCAAACTCATATCTGGCTTGAATTTTCTGAGCTTCTATTTTACTCGTAGACATGTCAGATCAGTCGGCAGTTTGTGTGCCACAATAGATGTACTTAGCCCAGTCATGTCGTCGTACAACCAGGCGAATATGTCCTCATATTCTCTTAGAAAGTCTGTGTATTCCTTTTTTTTCTAATGACGATAAGTGAACGCTGATTCGTATTTCTTTGACGTTTTCTACATCTCCCAGGTTATTAATCTCGGTCTCGTCCAAGTTGGACTTTGGCCGATTTTCAAAATTCTCGACTTTCTTAACGATATCTTCCTGTATGTCATCTTCATCTGAGTCTGTGTCTGTTTATTGCGTTGTCTCGTTGCATGTCACAGTCATTGATTCATCAAGATAAGTAATAGTAATGCTGTATAAGTAAAGTAATGAGAGAAAATAATAAGAGTAAGATAAGAAAAACGAAATGCTTTGATAAATTCCATAAATATTTTTGAACATTGGAGCTTTTTCTTGCGAAAATAAAAATGCAAAAGGAAAGTCAACTAGTAAAAATAAAAATAGTGCATGATGTTTGTTCAGCCTTGCTACCCCAAGGCTCGCCGGGCTCTGGTGGTTCTGACGGTCCAGTTATTAAGGCATGCTCCTCTGCTTATAGCCTGTATGGAAGGGCCTTCCTCCCCATCCTCCTCGAAAATGACACAACAATCCATGTCACCGTCTTCCAAGAACAAATTCCTCATTGCTGCCAGTGCTTCCTCTTCTTCTGACCTATAGATAACGTCAGCCGATTGGAAAGTCTGCTCCAAATAGGGTATTAATTGCTCCAATAGGCAGTAAGGGCCACACCATGGTGGCGACCAGTCGTTGAATTATTTCCAGGTATACTCATACCCCAATCCGAAGGTGGTGCCATATTTCTAGAGCTTGATGGGCTTAGCGATTCCTTGGAGATTCTTGCCAAGTCCCTTGCTAGGTTCATATCTGCTCCAGTTCAGTATGCTTTCAATTTTGTTGTCCCACCACTTATCCTTATCAATGGAATTGACTCGCTCGATATGGTGGTAAGTTTCCCTGCCTATCCTTTATCTGTCTCCTATTACTAGGATAGTCTAGCGACTGTGTATAGGATTGCTACCATCGCCGTGAATGATCACCTCTTCATGGTTCTACTCAAATTTCACTGCCTGATGTAGTGTTGATTCTATAGCCCCAACATCATGAATCCATGGTCGTCCTAATAACAAGTTGTAAGATGCCGGCACGTCTATCGCTTAAAAATCAACATCGAACCAAGTAGGCCCCATTTGCAAGCACAAGCTAATTTCCCCAACAATGGACCTTTGGGATCCGTCAAAAGCTTTATTTGATGGCCCCATCCTTGATCTCATGCAACCCCTTTCCTAATGTCCTGAGTATTACCAACGGACAAATGTCGAGACTGGACCTTCCATCAATCAGGATTTTGGTGATAAAATAATCTTCACATTGCATAGTGATGTGCAATGCCTTGTTGTGACTCAACCCTTCTGGTGGTAGCTCATCTTCGTGAAAAGTGATCTTGTGACTTTCCAATACCTGACCTACCATGTTAGCCATCTCTCCACCGGTGATGTTACTTGGTACACATGCCTCACTCAACACTCTTAACAAGGCATTGTTGTGTGCATCAGAACATTATAGCAAAGCAAGGATAGAAATCTGTGCTAGTGTTTTGTTCAGCTGATCAATTACTGAGTATTCCTTTGCTTGTATCTTTCTCCAGAGATCGTCTAGCCCAGTTTTAGTGATTGTTGGCCGACTAGGGTCCTGTTTTCTTGACTCGACTAAATGTTCTGGAGTATAAACCCTGCCGTTCTTGTCATACCCTGTGCCATAACAGCTTTCCCGAACTTGACCTTCCCTTTTCTTCTGGCCTCGGCTGTGTAGTCCCAAGGTATGCTATTTCTATGGAATGGTATTACTGTCGACATTGCCACTACAATTGGTGTGGCTATCTTTACTCCGAACGGAGCAGGCCTCTTATGTGGTAAAACTACAACTTCAAAGGGTGGAGGTGCATTTGCTGGTGACATAAACTCAACCTCAATCGGTGTTGGCGTCTTTGCAGAGGATGGTGCTTCAAACTCGAGTGGCATGGATATGTTTACCTCAGCATCCCCAGAAAGCTAAATCTGGACCACAATCAGATTAAGGGTGACTATTGGCCTCTTTGGATCATCGCCTTTTGTGATTAAACCGATCGATTCCTTGGGGTCCCAATCATCCTCTATTTCAATCATGTGAACACCTTCGCCCTTGTGGTCTAGCAGAGGGTTATTGCGGACACTGAGCAGGCTTTTTTGTCACAATAATCTTGTTATCAATCAAATTCTGAATCTTATATTTTAGAGAGCGGCATTCATCAATAGTGTATCCTTTCATGCCAGAATGGTATGCATAGGACTTATTTGGATTAACCCACTGAGAAGGGTTTTTAGGAGCAGTATGGATAGGGTGACGTAAACAGCATTTTTGAGTCTTTCATACAATTGGTAGATAGGTTTAGCGATGGCTGTGTACTATTTTGGAGGTCTTCGATCAAAGTTTGGTCAAAATTTTGGCGTGGAGGAGGTGATTGATAGTGGGATGGTTGGGTGTTGTAGGCTTGGTAAACAAGTGCTGGTTGGGAGTATTTGGGTAAAGTGAGCTGATATGCGAGAGGTGGAGATGACTTATAAGTGGGTGGTGGAGTATGATAAGAGGGTGAGGGTGCTTGGTAATTCTGAGTAGGTTGATAGGTGAGTGGAGGCATTGGATAGGTTTGGTATTTGATAGGGGATTTGGTCTTCTGTGCAACCATTACAGCACCTACGTCCCTTTTCTTGGACATACCACCAGGCTGTAAAGCTTTATTGGTAGCTTGCAAGGCTTCAAAGTTCGTAACCATATTACTCTTGATGCCTTCCTCGATCCTTTCTCCTAGCTTGATAATGTCAGAAAATTTGTGGCCTTCGATCATCATCAGTCTCTCATAATACTATGGGTCTTGGGTCCGAACAAAGAATTTGTTCATTTGCTCTTCTTCCAAAGCAGGCCTAACCTTAGCAGCATCTGCTCTCCATCGAGTAGCATACTCACGGAAGGTCTCTGAGGGTTTCTTCTTCAAGTTTTAAATATAGAACACATCTGGTGCATTCTCTGTGTTGAACCTGAATCTGTCCATAAAATTAGACGCCATGCTTACCCAATTCGACCACTTCTTTGGATCTTGGCTAATGTACCAAGATAAAGCATCTCCCTTCAGGCTCCTTATGAAAAGTTTCATGCCGATTTTCTCGTCTCTTCCCACTCCGACCAGCTTGTCATAGTATGTTCTCAAGGGGACCCTTGGATCCCCTATACCATCAAACATCTCGAACTTGGGAGGTTTGTACCCCTCAGGCAGTTCGATATTGGGCTGTATGCAAAGATCTTCATAGTTTAGCCCCTCAATTCCCTTACTACCTTCAATGCCTTGAATTCTACTAGTCAACTTTAAGCTCTTCGGCCAGATTTTTGATGAGTAAGTCCTTATCATTGGACTCGGGTGTGCTTGAGATGGGTTGGGTGGAGTGTGGCACAGTCTCCATGTAGATGCGGGTATTATGTTGGGTGTGGCAGTGGTCATTTGTGGAGTTTTGGAGTTCTGGGATGAGCAGTGGGGTGTTATTTGAGGTATGGCAGATATTGCAATGGTGGTGAGGAGCGGGATGGTTTTGTTGCTTTTGGATATTACGCGGAGGTACTGGATTCTAAGTATTTGGTAAAGTAACCTCTGGATGGTGAGGGAAAATGACAGATTTGCCAAATTTCAGACTTGATCAAGTTCTTCCTGAATCTCGTAAAATATGATGATGTTGCTAGAGTTAACGAACTAACCTTTGGGGAGGGTAATAAACAAAAGGTAAAAACAAAAGGTAACCAGTCAGTGAGGATCATTAGAAAAATATTGCAATATTTAAACATGTAGTATTGAAATATAAAGCGTGTCCTAATTTTGGGGACCTCGTTGTGCCCTAGGTAGGCCTAGCGACAAGTTGATTTGGAGAACTTAGAATGCTAAATGCCTCATTTCATTGATAAAAGGTAGACGAATCCCAAAATGACACTAAATAACAAGAAAATAAAAATCACTAATGGCCATTGGCCTTATTACATTTTATAAAGAGGAAATGTAAATTTCTATCTATTTGGTCCTAGAGGGACCTTCCCCAGACTCGGCATCACTGGCTCCATCAAATAGCTTCCCTAGCTCGCGCAGTCCTAGTAGAAAGTAAGTTATGGCCAGATGTCTGCCTTCATTTCCTTCAGCAGTCCGGCAGTCTTCGACCCTTTTCAGAAACTTCTTTTCCAACTCTACTATACCTCGCTCCAAATAGACCAATCGTTTGTTGGCATTGACAGCCATATCCTTCCGCTCTTCAATTAGTTTTTGATTAGCTTCCTGTATCTCACGGTGCTCGTTTTCACATTCTCAGATTCTCTTTCGCAGATGGTTGTACTTGATTTGTGCTTTGGCCTTTTCATCTATGATCCTGTTACCTCGAACAAATGTAGGCTGGCCAGACTTCTAGGATTATCCTCCAACCAGCCCGAATAATAGGGAGCACAACCTGCGTGGTATCTGTCTGGTTCAATGGTGTCTTTTCCTAAGACAATCTTGCAGTGCCACATGTGCTGAGCCTGGCACCTATAAGGACTATCGTCATCCTGGAAGTCAGCCTGGAAGTGACTTAACTTGTCGATCCTGGGTATAACCTGCTTCCTTCCTGCTTGTCTCATAACCCGAAGAGGTACGTAAGGGTACGTTCCTCTTAATCCAATTAGTATCAGGAAAGGTGCGTCTCTGGACCGAACGATGAACTCCTCGGTTGGTAACCACTCGAACATCCATTGTACCTAGTCCTCAGTCAGATTTTCAAAGAGTTCGACCCATTCTCTAGCATTCTGCTGTTGGGAGAACATATTGGGCATGTAATTCATTCACTTTGGGTGATGAAAAGTGATATGATCATCCCAGTCCCTTCGATAGATTTTCTGTCGGTACTCACCCTTTTGGAGATGTTCTACAAGCCAAAGTTAAAGTAGTAGATTACAACCCTCGAAGTGTTTGGCTCCCTGTTGACACCTCTCTAGGGCTCGGTATATTTCTGCAATGATCATTGGTACAAGACTAAATAGTTGTCCGTCAATTCTGTCCATTAGAGTTTTCGTGACCATAGCTAGCCTAGTATGGATTCTTGCTTTCTTCATTGGAAACACTATCATCCCCAAGAAACAGAACATGGAGACAAAGACCCTTTGGTGAATATGCCCCAATGATGTAAGATCAAACTCATCAGGATAAGTACGGTAAGATTTGCTGTGACCGCACCTCTCATTCAAATAGTCAAAGGGAATGTATGACTCTTTCAAACATGTCAAGTCTGGATTCTTCTTTAGACCCATCATTTTGAAAAAACCTCTACCCTTGTGGTTTTTCGGCATTAACAAACTCGGAGTTTCCCACGGCATATCGGCTAGTCCTTATATTTCCTCTAGAAAGGGTGTCATCTCAATGTCCCCTAAGCAGAACACATACCTATCACAATTCCAGAATAAAGTAGCAGTTTCTATGATCTTGTGGTTGGGTTGAATTTCCAAGAGGTAGGGTAGGTTCCCCAAGTATTTCCGGATGAGAGTGTGATCACTGGAGTAAAAATGCTTCCACCAGCTCAGCAGTTTGGGGTGGATGTTGGTGACCATGCCAAATCTGGGGACTTCATGCCTCATGTTTCTGCAAGACAAAAGGGTTAGGCCCTTACCCCCGCCAGACTTGACTATTAAATATCAATAATTGACATAGAAGATTTTAGTTCTCCAATAAAAGCACAAAACGTGGTAGTGTCCGTTTGGGTTTTAAGGAAACCAGTGGACTTTGGACAAGGCTATCTTAAAGAGTCATTATGCGGACAACATAACTGACTCGGCTAAGTTTGACCATGATGCATGCACAATTAAACAGATTAAGGTTTCTATGGGGTTTTAAACTGGTAGCCTTGAGTGGACAACTCACGAGGGAAAGGCGCGGAACCGTCGACTACACTGTTGATCGACTTGTTTTACCATAAATATGCCTTTGCCGGATTCAGGGGGTGCTAATATCGGAAGAGCGCAACCACTCATTATAAGCATTGCTATGGTATTTTGTTTGGCATAAGTGGATTATGATGTTGAAAACATTCTTATGCAATAATTAAAACAAGTTGTCACGTATTTGCACGTTATAAAAGCAATAATTACGACAATTCTTCATAATTTAAAACAGTAATAAAGGAAAGCAAGAAAAGAAATAAAGGAAAGAAACAAAGAGACAAGTCAGTTTTGTAGTAGAAGAGGGAATTAAATGCTCAAGAGATTAAACAGATAAAGGCACATAAGAAATGTAAAGTCACAGTAATAGCCTGAAATGGTAAAAGCCTAAAAGAAAATCCCCAGTAGAGTCGCCATGATTTCGTGCCCCTTTTTTATCGCAAAATCAGGTTAATGACATTTGGGAAGACAACTCGTTCCCTTTTGGGAATTGGGTTTGAATTGAAGAGTCGCCTCTTAATGATTAAAGTGTATTAGGACACTAAGAAGGGTTTGATTTGGATAATCAGAGATTGGGTAAAGGCTTGAAATTATTCCAAGGGAAAGGTGTTAGGCACCCCTCAGGATCCACTAGTGTGGTTCCCGACCAAACTATTTTTGTGACTTAATTGTAAACAACACATAGGCAAATAAAGCTTCAAGTAAGAGGGTATTTTCACATAATGGTTACAAATGAACTAAGTTAGAACGAACAAAAAAGCTAATTTTTCTTAAGGAAATAGTCTAAATTTTTTTAGAAGCAAAGAAACAAAGAAACAAAGGGAAGGGGGTCCTAGGTTTATAAATAATATGGATCACCCCACACAACATCCGGTAATAACTCCTCAATGAGGGGCTACACGTGATGTTATCGCGTGGTAATCATATCCATATCTACCCTTTCCCACCCCGTTAAGGTATTAAAGCGCGGAATGGTTTCATTTACTTACAATTACCCGTCCCCATCCTATCAGTCTCGGAGGCGTTGAAGACTACTAATCCTATAAGGGGGGATATTAGGCTTATTTGTGGTTTTAAAAGGTAAAATACTAAGGCAACAGGCAAAGACACATATAGCAAGTTTGGGGAAAGCATATAAGAAAATAAAAGGCTCAAATACACCTCCTTTAAATAGAGAAAGCAAGTAATTAGCATGACTTACACATACTGTTTAAGGTCTGATTAAAACTTAAAAGTTGAAGCAGACTGATTTACTACACAGTTCAGATAAGAAGCCCGAATCTAGCCTGCCTGCTTGTTATAGCTAATAAAATCTGATTTAGTTTGTAATTTTAGCCGTAAGGCTTGCCTAGGTGTTGGACGAGGGTCCTATAGGCATGATGTTTACTGATTTTAGAAACAATGAAATAAACTGAATATACACCGATTTAAGCAGGTCGTTACTTATTAAAGAAAGCAAGTTTTAGCCAGAGATCATAAGTTCTGCAACTGATAATGCACAATTATTGTTGGTTTTAGACTTATAAACGAGTGGGGCGATTCAGACTTGATTAATAGCTCCTATAGGCATGCTTTCTATGCGTTGTCGACTTTTAGAACATTTTATAGACATAGTAAAATGCAGAAATCCTACAAACATGATATATAGGTACTGCAGTTGATTGATATCTAATTGCAGTTGATTGATATCATGATATCTAACTGCAGTTGATTGATATCTAATTGCAGTTGATTGATATCGATATCTAATTGCAGTTGATTGATATCATCATATCTGAACATGATATCTAATTGCAGTTGATTGATTAAGACCTATAAACATGATCGCCTGATGAAGAATGTATATGCAAGATTCAAAAAGAACTATAGGCATATTTTCAATATGCATGTGCAGGATTCAGATTTCTAGGTAATTATAGACATGGTATATATATGAGAGACTGTAGAATTCCTACAGACATGGTATCTATATGAGAAATGCAGAAATTCAGAAATAACCTATAAGCAGGATATCTATATAAGAGTGCAGAAATTCAGAAATAACCTATAAGCAGGATATCTATATGAGAGTGCATAAATTCAGAGATAACCTACAGGCAGGATATCTATATGAGAGTGGCAGAAATTCAGAAAATACACTTATAGGCAGGATATCTATATGAGAGTGGCAAAAATTCAGAAAATACACCTATAGGCCAGTTATCTAGATGAGAGTGCAGAAATTCAGAAAATATACCTATAGGCAGGATATCTATATGAGAGTGCAGAAATTCAGAAAATATACCTATAGGCAAGTTATCTACCCTTTGCATACATAGTTAACCCTCCCTTTTTCACTAGCCATTTCCAAGAGTTTATTAAAATATTATTACAGCCCAGAATGAAGATAAAAGAAAATACATCAGAAACTAAAAGTACAACCAAGGAGAGCCTGATTCAGACTTCCTGTCTAAAATATGAAGTAAACCAACTCCAGTGAGATCATAATCCAAAGCCTTTCTCCCATTTAGATGTGTCAGAGTTCCTTAAGAGCCTCATATGGACTCCAGCAGTGCTCACACCCAAATGTATCGCCAGATTAAGACATAGTGCAGAGTGGAAGGGCCAGTCCTCAAGTGTCCATGTTCAGAGGGAACTCAAGGTCCCAAGACAAGGCTCACAAGATGAGGGAAGAACTAAGGGACTAAGAGACAGTGCAAGTGCAGAAACAGAGTTTTGAGAGGGGAAAGGGACAGGGAAACAACTCAAACCAGTACACATAGGGGTATAAGGGAGGTGGTGAAGAAGCAAAGGCAGGCTAGTGGGCATCTTCAGCAATAGGAAATGCTGGCACACCCACAAGCCTATTAGAACATACTGTTTAGAGATTAGGATCCTAAAGGATCAAGTTTAATTCATGGACAATAAATTACATATTGCCATGTCTTAAACTATATACTCAAACACATAAGTGGGTAGGGAACATGGACTTATTACATAAACAAACAGAAAGAAAGCAGCATGCTAATTGAAATATTGAACTCTACAGAGACAGCAAATAGATATGGATACACAAACTCTAAATAAACACATTGTTGTGATGCTGAAGTTTAAATCAGGACATACCAGTTTCAAAGAAACAAGTAGAGAAAAACGGTAAGTCTTGTAAATAAGCCACAGTTCAGACAAGAAGAGAGAATAATTATTGTGTATAAGTGTAAGTCGGGAAGACTGTGTGTGTTCGTGTTTGTGAAAGACTTAGGGTATTTATAGTTGAAAGTAGGCGGTGAAATAAGGTAAAAATCACAGTAATATGTTAATTTAAGAACTCAGAATCAATCAGTTGGAGAATCAAGGAAGCACTTCCCTTAGTTAAAGGAATCAAAATCAAATGAAAAGATTCAGCACCATATAAGGCAAGAGGAAAAATCAGTGCATGATTAAATAAGGAAGGAGTCAAGGTTCAGTATGCATATAGTAGTCAATTAGGACCAAATTCAAGAAAATTCTAATTAAGGAAAGTCTCAGTAGAACAAGGTACCATAGCAAATAATGTAATAAAATCAGTTAATTTAAACAGGTGAGTAGAATTCTAGGGCTTTGAAAAAAAGTCTTTCAATTACCTACAATCAAGGAAAATCAGAATCAATTATGTGAAGTCATGATTCTGTATTTTCAACATATAAATAGAGGCGAATGAACAAGAGTAGCAAACAAAGTCAGCCATATAGACAGAAGGGAACAAGGGATGAGAAAACACAATCATTCAGAGATGGTGTAAATAGGCTAAGATTCAGCAGGACATATTCGAAGCATGGTGACCACGAGACATTAACAAGAATCAGGTAAATAGGCTAGCACACAGAACCAAAGCGAAGGAGGGCAGGCTAACACACATAATCAAAGCGAAGAAAACATGCCAACACACAGAGACAAGGCAAAGAAAATTAGGCTAACACACATAATCAAATCAAAAAAACATGCTAACACACACAAACAAAACGAAGAAAAATCTTTACAAATTAGAGTTTTTAGTAGAGTCAAGCTAAAAAAGTAGTAGCAGCATAAAATCAATCAGAATAAACAAGGAAAAGGTTTAATCATAAAGAAATCGGTTGAAACATGCGTAAAAGAACTCCAGGAAAACCTAGTTTTTCAAAGAAAGTGAAAACGGTTCAAAGTAGATGATCTTTAGAAGAAGCTCGGGATAAGTAGAACATAGAAGAAAACATGCTTACAGCATGAAAATAACCCTATTTTGAGAGATTCACGAAAGAGTTAGGGTTTTTAAAGAAAACCCTAATAGAAGTTGAAAGAACCTGTTGAAACTTCACTGATCGTGACATATAGGGTGTGATTTTGCCCAAAATCAAACCGTAGAACCCATAAGTAACAGAACCAGAAACTCTAGGTCCAAATCGATATGGCTCAGGACCTTCGAAGGCCCTAGAGATATTGAGCAAGGCGATAAGAGGCCCATCAGAGACTTGGGGTTGAAAGGAGGTGGCCGGAGATGGCTAGAGAAGGAGGTGATTTGATGGAGTTTAGGGTTAGGTCTTGATAGAGGAGAGCATCTGAAGGCAGCGTCTTTGGTAAAATGGTTTAGGGTTGGGGTCGTTTAGAAATTAAAAAGGAAAGGAGATATTTGGACAGTTGATCTGGGAGATCAACGGTCAGGATTAAAATAGGTAGGTGGTATCTGAGTTTTGGGTAAGGGTTAATAGGGTATGGGTCGGGTTTTTTAATTGTAAAATTGGGCTGGAATTTGTCCAATTTTGGCCAAAATCAAAAGCCAATTATGGCTATAACTTAAATAGCAAATTTTTCTCTTTTAATTTATAAATAATAAATTAAATTCTGGAAATAAATTTAAAGTACGAAACTGATTTATAACATATATGATTATCAATTTAAAAATACTGGCCTTAATTTTTATAAATAAAAATGCAATCAAATTATAAAGGAGGCTAATGTTACAATTATATGCAATTTAGCTTTAAAAAAATCAAATAAATTTGTAAAAAATATGCAAATATTATCTGAGCTATAGTTCAGCATAAATATGAGAATTCAACAAGTGAATTACAAAAATGATAATTTTGGGAATACTTATTGGATTTTTTTGATAAAATAGGGCAATAAAATTAATTTTAAAATCTTAAAAATTTGAGAATAGGACCTTGGGATATACTTATAAATGCATCTATATCTATTTTGAAAGGTATTTTGCATATGAAACTATATAGGGAAAATTGGGTATCAACAATCGGTACCTCATGTCGACCAACTCATCGATGCAACGGCTGGGCATGAACTACTGAGCTTCTTAGATGCTTACTCAGGGCATAATCAAATCCTCATGGAAAAAGAGGATCAGGAGAAAACCACATTCATCGCCCATTAAGGGACGTACCGGTACAAGGTCATGCCCTTTGGGCTAAAGAATGTGGGGGAACCTTATTAAAGATTGGTGACAATGATGTTCAAGGACCAGCTCGGCAAAACAATGGAAGTCTATATAGACAAAATGTTGATCAAATCCAAAAGGAAAGAATACCACATCGACCATCTAAAAGAAACTTTCGACATATGCAGATGATAGAAATAAATCTGAACCCAAAAAAGAGTGCGTTCGGAATGGCCTCATAAAAGTTTCTAGGTTTCTTGGTATCCCAGCAAGGGATCGAGGTCAATCCTGACCAAATCAAAGCTATTGAGGGGATACCAGAATGCTTAACCACCAAAGAACATGTTCAAATATTGACTGGTCGTTTCGCTGCCCTATCAAGGTCCATCTCATGGTCGTCGGACAGGTGCACAAATTCTTTTTCGTACTTAAAAAAGATAATGGCCTCCAATTGACTTCTGAGTGCACCTAGGCCCTAAAAGAGCTAAAGGCATACCTGTCGTCGCTACCTTTACTTTCAAAACTGGAGACGGGGGAAGCGCCTCATTGTTTACATAATGTATCTGAAGTAGCTGTAAGCGAAGTCCTGGTTCGACAAAACAAAGGTACACAATCCCCCATCTATTACATTAGAAACACATAAGTCGATGCTGAGACGAAGTACCCTCATATCGGGAAATTGGCCTTAGCCTTAGTCGTAGCTTCATAAAAGCTTAGACCATATTTCCAATGCCACCCCATCTCGGTCGCCTCGACTTTCCCCTTAATAAGCATTTTGTATAAACCCGAGAAATTGGGAATGCTGGACAAATGGGCTATCGAGTTGAGCGAGCATGATATCACGTACCAGTCGCGAACAATGATAAAGGTCGCAAGTGCTCGCCGACTTCAACGCAAAAATCATGCCCGAGGTTGAAAGGGAATCGACCCAACTTCTACCCAAGCACAAGCCCTCTGGGTCCTATACACTGATGGTACCTCCAAAGCGTCGAGGTCTAGACTGGGACTCGTACTTGAAGTCCTAATGGGCGAAGTAATTCGATATTCCATAAGGTGCTCGGATATGACTAATAATGAGGCCGAGTATGAGGACATAATTGCAGGTTTGAGACTAGCACTCAAATATGGGGAAAAACAGAAAAAACTATGTTGTGATTCCCAGATCGTAGTCAACCAAGTCACAGGGACTTTCCAAATCAAGGAACAAAGATTGCAAAAATATCAGACCAAAATCTGCAAGCTGCTACCCGAGTTTGATGAATACTCGCTCGACCAAATTCCACAAGCACAGAACACTGAGGCGGATGGCCTCACTAAAGTAGCCGCAGCTACCAAAAACATCACAACCGGAGACAAAAACATGGTCCACCTCCTCAACTTGTAGGACGGAACACTCCCAGAAGATAAAAAAGAGGCCAAGAAACTGAGGATGCAAGCGGCCAGATACAGTATTCTCCACAATAACCTATATAAAAGAACTTATGGCAGCCCTTTAACAAAATGCCTAGGCACAAATCAAACTCAACACGTCCTTGAAGAAGTCCATGAAGGCCATTGCGGGGCTCACTCCAGAAATCGGGCACTAGTCAGATACCTCATACAGGCGGGGTATTACTGGCCTACCATGAAAAAGAAGGCTGCTGTCTTCGCGAAGAGATATGAGTAATGCCAAAAATATGCCCCAATGATTCACCAAGCCGGAGAACACCCATTCGGTCACCTCACTTGGCCGCTCATCAAATGTGGAATGGAACATCGTGGGCCTCCTCCCAGCAGGGCGAGGTAATGTACGATTTTTTTTTGTTTTAACTAACTATTTCTCTAAATGAGTGGAAGTAAAAGCTGATAAGTAGCGATTTTGACTATTTATTAGCATCATTTAGCTTTTATTTTAGTCTAAAAGCATTTAATTGTGTTCTCAAAAACTGATGAAATATGCTTAATTGCAGGACTATTGGAAAATTAGCCACTAAGATGAAGTCCAACTCAAGAAGGAGTGATCTGAACTCAAGGACCAAAGTAGGAACAAATGCTCAAAGTGCGGACCACAAATTACAATATGTGGCTGCAGATTATGAAGAAATTTCTATCAGAGACAAGTGCAAAGTGTGATCCGCACATGACATGTGCGACCGCAGAAGCTAGGCAAGAGCAAAAGTTCAGAGAGTTTGCATATCAAGTTCAAAGGAAGTGAGGACCGCAAATTATTGTGCGGCTGCAGAAGATTAGCTACGCGGCCACAATTGAATTTGTGCAATCCGCAGAAGAGATATGTGTGGCCGGGCTCAGAAATGTGTGGTCCATAGAAAAATAGAGATGCGGTCGTGGTTCAGAATTGTGCGTTCGCAAGATTCAAATCCTGTCAAGCTGAAGCAAAGTGCAGACCGCACATGGAATTGTGCATCCACAAAACCTCCGAAAGCGTATTTTTGTCCGAAAATTCAGCTTTGTATAAATAGAAGAGTTTCACTTTTTTAGGTCAAGTTTTGACATCAGCAGTCACAGTAGATGTTTTTCTTTACTCGTTTTAGTGGTTTTTGCCATTTTAAGCCTTTTGAACATAGATTTCATTATCTTAATTATCATTATGAGTTTAATTATCATTTCTTCTTCTATTTCTTATGTTTCAAGCATGAGTAGCTAGATTCTCACTAGGGTTGTGACCCAACCCTAGAGTGTAAACTTAATGGGTTTTTGATTTATTGCTTTTTTATGGTTGGTTGTTTATTATTTAGCCTTGTTCTTGCTTTTAATTGTCAAATTGATGGTTGAAAACATTAGTTCATGCCTATTTAACTTGGTCTTTACTTGACAAAGAGAGACTTAATCTAGGAAAACTTGGCTAACAAGAAATTTGGGTAAATCAAGAGATTGATAGTCCCAATTAAAGGCTTGAATCTCGAGATTGTAAAACCCGCATTGAGCTTTTTATCAACCGTTTCGTTCAATACCCATTTGGACTTGAGAAAGCCAAATTGGGCAAAATCAATCTCTGATCGAGAGGTATTGAGTAGGTACTCGAGTGTTGATAGCTATAATACACCCCGATTAATATAACCAGATTTAAAGTTTACAACCTGTCAGGCAAACACCAAGGTGAAAGTCATAGCCATAGGCCTTTTATATCATTTGAAAAACAACAAAACAATTTTCTAGTTTAAATTTTTAGTTGGTAATCTTAGTTTAAAATAGACTTAGAAACAATCCAATTTTGTGGAAGTGCAATTTGAGATAATTCAAGCTCATATAATATATACTTCTAAGTCACATTCATTTCTCCATGTGGAAAATCGATCTCGACTCTTTGTTGGGTATTACTATTGCATCAACCGTTTCATAACCTCAAATAGCGGTGTGACTTGGACGAAATCAATTTTTGACGTCGTTGCCGGGGATTAAACCGGGTCACCCGCATGACAGGTGGGAATGCCGGGGAGCTAAAAATGGATTTAGCTATATATTTGTTTTTATGTGAGAATTGTCTTTTTTTTCTTCCGTGTTGCTGATTTTTGTGAATAATTTATAGGTGCAATAATGGACCTCAATAATGATCAACTCGAAAACATGCCTATGGGGGATGTGGACGTGGAAGATGACTAAGTTGAAGAGGTTCCTCTTGAACCTCAAGCAAATAGAAGAGGCCGGATGCCTCAAGTTAACGTCCCAATTCCACCCCCACCTCCCCCAAGAGCGACTCCACACCGGGTGTTGCCGAATGAAGGGTATGCAAGTGCCATAGTCCCGCCCCGTATTAGGGCGGGAAACTTTCAAATCATGAATGTAATGCTCACATTGCTAGAGCAACGGGGATTTTGTCACTGGGGGTTTGAGTCAAAATGCATACAAGCACTTGAAAGGGTTTGTGGACACTTGTTGGGGGAGTAAACAGACAAACATCTCCAATGATGCTTTAAGGTTGAGTATATTTCCTTTCTCTTTACGGGGAAAGACTTGGATTGGTTAGAGATATTTCCAAACCATTCCATCCATACATAGGATGAATTGGCAGAGAAATTTATTTCCAAGTTCTTTTCTCGCGGGCATATGGCTACTCTTAGAGACGATATTCTAGCATTCAAACAAGAGCCCAATGAATCGTTGCATGAAATATGGGAGAGGTACCAAACAATGGTCAAAGAGTACCCCAATAATGACATGACGAAGGCTATGATTCAACAAACTTTCTATAGGGGGATCAACACTACCAATCAATGCGTGGTCAACCAACTTGCCGGTGGAAAATTCATGACAACTCCATATGCAGCAGCTTGTGAGATTCTAGATGAAATGGAAAATACTTCATAGGCATAATGTTCCTCAAGGTGATCCGAACGTGATCCACCTACATAAATAATTGCATGATCATGGGCAAGCCATTGCCGAATTAACCACCACAATGAATCTATTAGCCAAGGCTCAACTTCAACAAGTGCATAGTCCTAAGTAAGTAAACGCCATGGAGGGAGTTAGTGTGATGGTGAATAGAGAAGGCCCAAGGGTCTACAAGTGCAAAACCATGTAGAGAATTATGTGCAAGAAGATAATGGGTTTGATCAAGATGAATCTTATAATGAACAAGAGGAGGAAGTGCAATACGTGAAAAAATTTTAAGGGCAAAGAAACAAATCTCAAGGCCTGAATCAACAGCAACGGTGACCTTAAGGTAATCAATGTAATTGGAATTCTAACAACTAAGGTAATTGGAATGGTGGTAACAATCAAGGTAATTGGAATGGTAATAACAATCAAGGAAATTAGAGTGGTGGAAATAACCAAGGCAATTGGAGTAGCAACAACCAAGGATATTGGGGAGGCAACAACCAAGAGGGATGGAACAATAATCAAGGCAATTAGGGGTTGGGCTTTCAAAGGCCCCGATGTATCAATAATCGAGCAACCCGCCTCCTTATCCTTCCCATGGTCCAAGTTCTTCCAATAATGAGATGGGATGAATTGAGAATATGTTCAAACTAATGATCGAGAAGAATGATGACTCTGATTCCCAACTAGCTTCACACAACACATCAATTCGCAACTTGGAAGTTCAAATGGAGAAAATCTCTCAAGCTCTAAACTCTCGTCCTAAGAGGGCTCCACCAATTGACACGGTGGTGAACCCAAAGGGTGGGAAAAAAACGGGACATGCCATGGCCATTAATACAAGGAGTGGAAAAGGTGGGGATTCACCCACCTCGATTCAAAGTAAACTTGTGGATGATGAGCAAGGGTACAAGAAAATAAGATCCTAAACAATATGGTGCAAGAAAATGATGAAGTGTGGATTGATATTAAGGATAATATGGAAGATACTCGAGAGGAAATTAACCCGTCTAGGGAGAGAATTATTTACATACCGAAACTAGTTGCAAAAGGCTAAGGCACCAATGCCTAGGCCTCCTCCTCCGTATCCTCAAAGGATAGGCAAGCAAAATGGCGAGAATTAATTCAAAATATTTATTGACATGATGAATATACTATCAATAAATGTGCCATTGGTTGAAGCTTTGGAGCAAATTCGTGGTTATGCAACGTTTATGAAAGATTTGGTTACAAAGAAGTGGTTGATGAATTGTGAAACTATAAAAATAACTCATCAAATGAGTGCAATTGTGCAGTCCAAGGCTCCCAAATCGGAAAATCCCGGTGCATTCACAATCCCTTGTACCATTGGAAGTACCGAGTTTGCTAAAGCACTTTGTGATCTTGGAGCAAGTATCAACTTGATGCCCTATTCGGTTTTCAAGACTTTGGGAATTAAGCAACCAAGACCCACATCTATGAGATTACAAATGGCCGATCATATCATGAAGAGACCATTGGGAGTGATTGAGGATGTATTGGTTCATGTTGATAAATCATTCTTCTAACATATTTTGTCATTCTTGATTGTGAGATTAATTATGAGGTTTCGATTATTCTTGATAGAACTTTCCTTGCTACGGGGAAGACTCTAGTTAATGTTGAAGAGGGAGAACTTACTTTCCGGGTTGGTGATGAAAAAGTGGTTTTCCATGTGTATAAGTCTATGAGACAACCCAATAGCAATGAGGTGATCCCTACAAATTGTCCTTGGAACTTGAAAATGGGACAACTCCTCCAACAAAGCCTTAAATTGAGGAGCCTCCCATCTTGGAGTTAAAGCCATTGCCTCCACATCTTCGGCCTGAATTTCTTGGTCCTTCTTCTACTTTACCGGTTATTCTTTCCTCTTATTTAACTAACGTGCATGTAGATTCTACATTGGCGGTGCTACAAAAGAGGAAGAAGGCTTTTGGATGGACATTGGTAGATATTCGAGGGATAAGCACCATTTTTTGCATGCATAAGATTAACTTAGAGGAAGGTGCCAAACCATCTATTCAACATTAAAGGAGACTCAATGAAGCCATGCAAGAGGTTGTCAAAAAGAAGATCATCAAGTGGTTGGATATCGGTGTTGTTTAACCTATTTTTGATAGTTCGTGGACTTCTCTGGTTAAATGTGTCCCAGAGAAATGGGGCATGATGGTGGTCACATATGATAAGAATGAGTTGATTCCTACAAGAATGGTGACAGGTGGAGAGTGTGTATGGACTACCGTAAACTCAACAAAGTCACAAGGAAAGATCATTTCCCACTTCCCTTCCTAAATCAAATGCTTGATAGATTGGCCGGCGATGCTTTCTATTATTTCCTTGATGGGTATTCCGTCTACAACAAAATTTTTATTGCTTCAGAGGATTAAGAGGAAATTACCTTCATATGTTGTTATGGTACTTTCGATTTCTCGGGGAAGCTATTTGGGTTGTGTAATGCACCGGGGACTTTTCAAAGGTGTATGATGGCAATCTTCACAAATATGGTGGAGGATTACCTTGAAGTCTTCATGGATGACTTTTCGGTGGTTGGGAACTATTTTGATGATTTTCTAGCAAACCTGGATAAAGTGTTGGCAAGATGTGAAGAAACAAACTTGGTGCTCAATTGGGAGAAATGTCATTTCATGGTTGAGGAAGGCATTGTTCTTGGCCACAAGATCTCAAAGAATGGCATTGAAGTCGACAAGGCAAAGATTGAGGTGATTTCTAAACTTCCACTTCCAACTTTAGTGAAAGGCATGCGGAGTTTCTTAGGCCATGCGGGATTTTAGTGGCATTTTATCAAGGACTTCTCTAAAGTGGTGAAATCGTTGTGCAAGCTTTGTGAGAAAGATGCTAAGTTCCATTTCAATGATAATTGCATGAGAGCCTTTGAGTTGCTAAAGCTGAAGTTTACTACTACTCCCATCATCACCGCTCCAAATTGTTGAGCTCATGTGCGATGCAAGTGATGTAGTGGTAGGGGCTGCTTTGGGGTGACGCATTAACAAGATTTTCATCGGGTCTATTATGCAAGTAAGACCATGAATAGTGCCCAAGTCACCTACACCGTTACATTGAAAGAGCTTTTTGCCATTGTGTTTGCAATTGAGAAGTTTAGCCCGTACTTGATAAGTGCAAAGTAATAGTTCTTACGGATCATGCGGCACTTTGTTATCTTATGAGCAAGAAAGATTCTAAAGCTTGGTTGATGAGATGGGTACTTCTATTGCAAGAGTTTGATATAGACATCCAAGATCGAAAAGGAAGTGAAAACCAAGTGGCAGACCATTTTTCTCGTTTGGAGGAGGAGGGGAGGTTGCATGATGGTCTTGAAATCAGTGACTCTTTCCTCGATGAGCAACTCTTGGCTATTTCAATGAAATAGGTGCCATGGTTCGTGGATCTAGCAAATTATCTTGTGAGTGGTATCATTTCAAATAAGTTCTCTTCAAACCAAAGGAAGAAGCTCAAACGGGGTTGTCAAGACTATTATTGGGATGAACAAACCTTTTACGGATTTGTACGGATGGAGTGATTAGAAGATGTGCTCCGGAGGAGGAATAATGTGAAAATCTTGGGGCTTGTCATTCTTCACTATATGGTGGTCACCATTGTTGAGCAAGAACGGCATTGAAAGTGCTAAGTTGCGGCTTCTATTGGACCACTCTTTACAATGATGCAATTGATCTCATTAAGCGTTCTGACGAATGTCAAAGGCCGGTGGAATCTCAAAGAAAAATGAATGCCTCTCACCACCATTTTGGAGATTGATATTTTTGATGTGTGGGGTACTGACTTCATGGGTCCTTTTGTGAGTTATTGTGGAAACACCTACATCTTGGTCGCGGTTGATTATGTTTCCAAATGGGTTGATGCATTTGCTTTACCCAACAATGAAGCGAGAAGTGTGGTGGCATTTTCGAAGAAGAATATTTTTACAAGGTTTGGTACTCCGCGAGTTATCATAAGCGATGGGGAGTCGCATTTTACAACAAAGTTTTCAATACCGTACTCACCAAGTATGGTGTCACTTATAAATTCATGACTCCCTATCATCCACAATTAAGCGGTCAAGTGAAAGTCCCAACCGGGAGGTAAAGAGTATTTTGTCCAAAATAGTGAATGCCAACCGGATGGATTGTTCCAAGAAACTTGATGATGCGTTATGGGCTTATAGGACGTCTTGCAAAACACATATCGGAATGTCTCCATACTGTTTAGTGTTCAGAAAATCTTGTCATCTTCCGATGGAACTTGAGCACAAAGCCATGTGGGCATTAAAGAAGTTGAATCTTGAGTGGGATGTCGCTGCCAACTTAAGGATAGCACATTTGAATGAGTTGGATGAGTTTCAGTACCATTAATACACAAGTTCGTCCTTATACAAAGAGAAGATGATATACCTCCATGACAAGTACATTCAGAACAAAGAGTTTAAAGAAGGTGATCTTCTGTAGTTGTTCAATTCTCGATTACAGATGTTTCCTATGAAGTTAAAATCTAAATGGAGTGGGCCGTTTGAGGTTATGGGTGTGACACACTTTGGTGCATTGCACTTGAAGAATATAAATTATGAGGTTTTTAGAGTCAGTGGTCAATGGGTGAAGCATTATCTAGGAAAAATTGGTGATGGCCACGTTGTGGCGGTACTTTATTTCAAATGATGGTAATCTGCGTCCTGCCGCGATGTTAAATTAGGCGCTTCTTGGGAGGCAACCCATGTTTCTTTTTATTTTTCTTTTTTCTTCTTCTTTAGATAGGTCTTATTTTGTGCTAACTGGTTTTGAAGTGTGTTGCAGGAATGAGTGTGATATATAGGGACTATGCTCAGAAAAAACTGATTAAGTATAGAAAAAGTGCGGACCGCACATGTATTGTATGGACAACACAATTTTGAACGCCACAATAGAAGGGAACTGCAGCCGTACAATTGTTGGGCGGACCGCACAACTTGAGATGAAAATTTGCACACTCTCTAAAGTTTGCTTATCAGAGAAATAGCCAAAGTGCGGCCACACAAGGAAATCTACAGTCTGCACCAGAATCTGCGGTCACACAGGTAATTTTGCGGACCGCAAGTCAAAAAAGGGAAAATGAACTACAGGTAACAGAGTGCGAACCACAGAAGTAATTCTGTGGCCGCACTCGTCTCTTGAACCCTTAGCCAATCCCGTTAAGTATAAATAGTAGCCCTAATGCTACTGTTAAAACTTTCCAATCTCTAAGAAATTAAAGTAAAGGCTAAAATCTTGTGCACAACCGATTCACTCATCTGCCACTTAATTAAGCATATTTGATTATTCCTTGACACCACATCATCACATGTATGTTCAAATCATTTCTAGAATTCTTCAATTTTCTTAGTTAGTTTACTATAGTTTACTATATGTTAGTTACTTTTAGACCATTTGTCAATTTCATATCTATGTGGGGTGTAAATTGTGTTGGATAATATCCTACTTATTATTTAGGGAATGAGTATCTTGTTTATCATGTTTAATTGCTACTACCATGTTCAAATTGTGCATAAAATCGAAAACCTAAGATCTCTACCCGATTGAATTTTTAAATGTGAGGCCGCACAAGGAATTGTGCTGTCTACAGAACTATAGGTTAGGGAATTTGGTATGGTAAGAATGTGTGGACCGCACTTAAAATTGTACGGTCCGTATAAATTCAACTGCGGCTGCAGAAAAATGTGTGCGGCCGTAGATCGGGGCATTCTCTGTCTTCAGAGAGTTGCCATTTCTAAGGTACCCACTGTGCGACTGCACTCAAAAATGTGCGTACCACACTTCAAATGTGCAGTCACACTAAAAATTGTGTGGACTACAGTTTCATCACTACGACTGCACTTTCAAATTGTGCAGTCCGCACAACCCAACCCGCGGTCGCACTTGCAATTGTTCGGACTGCATTTCCCTACCTTGCTACATATTTTGTTCTGCAACTTTCTGCACTTGAACTAGAACTGACTCCTGCTGCTATTTGTTGTAGAAAATGGTTAGATTACGTGGTTGAGGTAATACATCAAAGGGGAGGGGTGAACCCTCCCGAGGCCGGGGCAAGAATACCTTACCACTCGCCTTTCAAAAAGTCATATCCAAAAAGGCAACTGTAGGGTGAGGTAGAGCCGCAGAGCCTACTGAATTAAGTTCATTTGTCCCGTCTAGGAAGTATCGAAGGGAGACTCTGTGCAAGAGCAGCCTGATGTTCAATCACAGCCACAACAGCTTCAGGGGAGATTTCAACTCTGAGATGAACCTTCATCCTCAAAGAGCACTTCTAATTACCACTCGCCTTTCAAAAAGTCATATCCAAAAAGGCACCTGCTGAATTAAGTTCATTTGTCCCGTCTATGAAGTATCGAAGGGAGACTCTGTGCAAGAGCAGCCTGATGTTCAATCACAGCCACAACAGCTTCAGGGGAGATTTCAACTCTGAGATGAACCTTCAACCTCAAAAAGCACTTCTAAGGGTTCGGAAGGTGACAGTCAGGATTCAAAGCCCTCATCTACACATTCCCCCGATGCACCAGCTACTACAGTAGATGTGGATGATATCCCAAATTATGGCCGAAGGGGTGATACTAGAGTTGCCAGGCCTTGAGAGGTCGAAGAAAAAAAAATTGGGAAGATAGGATCGTCAGTCTAACTGCATTCATTAGTTTATAAGAGTGGTGGTCGTCGAGATCGCTCACTCTTTAGCGTCAGTTCTTATTGAAAGATCTTGATAAATACAACCTGGTGGTGTTGAAACAATTTTGGGAGCAGAAGGGGTGGACACGGTTCACTTAAAGTGTGGTAGATGCCAAAGAGTACCTGGTTTGGGAATTTTACGCTAATGTGTCACATATAGAGAAGGGGACAAAAGTGACGAAAGTGAGGAATCTGAAATCGAGGTTCGATCAGAGCACCCTGAATTCATATTTAGGGTTTGAGGATGTGGAGCCTGTGCAATACATGAAGAAGTTCGCATTGGGCGATGCAGCTCGCCTATGGCTAGATGAGATTCTAGCAGCTCCGGGACCACCACCACTATGGATCCCAGCAGGGGTTCTTATTCAGCGGAACACCCTCAATTTTGAGGCAAAAGTGAAAATGAAACGAATCTCCCAATCCCTGGGGCAGTGCGAGTCACCTCTATCATGGTTGGGTACCCAATCAATATGGGTGTCGTGATGTCGGCTAACATGTCTTTGGTTGGCAAGCAAGGTGATAGCTCCTAGCCGTATCCCAACACTATCACTGAGTACCTTACAGATGCGGGGGTGGAGCCGAAGAGTTTTGACACAAAGGTTAGGGCAAAGAAGTCTTTCAATTAGTATTCTTTGAAGGACCTGAGAAACCCGAAGAATAAGGTTCAGCCAACTACTACCATAGGCCCAGTCTGATGAGCCTTCGGTGGTAGCTGCAGAGTCAGCAGACATGCCTTCCACTATAGCATGGCCTTCTACTAGTGCAGCTACCATGCGTCCACCTCCTTCTTTAGGGCCTTCAGCATCAGTTCTCTCCATCTCAACTTTGAGGCCAATGCCTATGCCCGCTTATCCACTATCTGCATTGTGAGACTCCTAGACACTAGCGAGCCTCAACAACTTGATGCAGACAACTATTGCAAAGCTGTTTGACTTATCTAGTGCTGTTGTAGCACAGTCATCCACACCGGCACCCTTATCCGACGGTGGAGGATACATTAAAGAAGATTTTAGAGAATGAGCAAACCATCATGAACTCATTGGTAGCACATGGAGCAGTGATTGATGAGTTTGGGAAGCAAGTGAAGAAGATGAAGAAATCCCAAGCTTCCAAGAAATCAGTTGACATGTTGAGGAGAGAGGTGACTAGGATAGCAACAGATGGTGACCTTCCATTTGATATGCCGATGGAGACATCTCCAGCAGCACCATCAGCTTTAGTAGCACTAGCTGTCCCATCTAAGGAGCTAGACTTGGCTACCGACTCTGCCGAGGTGGTGCGATAGATGTTCACCAACCCAGCTACTCCCAGAGCTGAGGATGATGAGATCCAGTTAGAGGAGGATGAGGGCGGCGATGCTGCTATTGACATAGAGATGTCCAAGGCCACTTAGGAGTCCTCTTTACTCTTACCCTTCCTTATTCTTATTTTGTTAAGCATTAGGGACAATACTTATTTTTATTTAGAGGGGTGGAGTTTATTTGATATTTGGATGATTTGACATTAGGTTTGTAATAACTGATAATATTTTCCTCTTTCTTTTTATGTATATATTATTCTATCTCTCTCTCTCTCTCTCTCTCTCTCTCTCTCTCTCTCTCAATTGATGTATATATTTTCTCTTTTCCTCTCTCATTATGTATATTCATTTATGCTTTCAGTAGCTTGCTTTGTAACTTCTTTATTTTTGTTTTCTTATTAGTTAATTTTTAATTTAGTAGCTTCTTGTTTGATCTAATAGCTTCTTTTTAATCTAGTAGTTTCGTTTTATGTTTAAATGGTCAATAAGCCTTTGGTTTTCTTAATGTCGTAGTTCTTTCCAAAGGTAGTTTTTGTGTGAACCGGGTGACTCTTCCCAATGATAGATGGCATGATAACCTTCTTAAGGGATTGAGTTCATTTTTGGTGTTTAGGTAAGAATAGTAGTAATAATGAATAAAAAAACGTAATTGAGTCAGACTCAAAGGGTCAAACATGCTTCACTTGGTACCAACACATTTAACTACGTACTTATGATTAAAAACAAGTTCTTGGAAAGAAATAGCTCTAGTTAGTGACCTTCTGATTCTTGTGTTGACTTAAGCAATCATCAAGTGGTTTAGTCGAACCATTAGTGATTTTCACTATTGAATATGGTTGTTATGGGCCCTCGACTCTATCCTCTTTAATAGTCCAGCTATGTGAGAGGTGAGATATTTTTGTGGCAATTCCAAGTACCCGTGCGAATGGTCTAGAACTTGCCCCGAATGTATTTCTAGGGAAAATTTTAAGTTTTGCTTGGCTTGAGAAGTGATTGTAGGATCTCCTTGACCCGCTTGAAATTTTTCATGTCCCACCAGTGTTGTTATCTCTAGTTAAACCATTTGATAACCATGTTACAAGACTTTACCCATTTTGTAGTGATCCTCTCTTGGCACCCAAGCTTTTCTTAACACTCTTGAGAACAATTGGCTAAAACATAAGTTTGGGGGAGGGGGGGGGGG
>MU769542.1:97874-143041 GCA_026770625.1 Nicotiana glauca
AAAAAGGCATCAAGGCACAAAAAGAGAAAAAAATAAAGGAAAGGCAAGAAAAAAAATAAAGGAAGAACAAAAAGAAAAACGCAAAAAGATAGTGAATAAGTTGAAGAGTTGAATGTATTCAAAGAAATAGTAATAATGCAAAGCATGGATAAAGAAAAGGAGAAAATGAATATATGACCAAGAAAGAGTGATGTTAAGTCTCTCTAGGTCCGCTAAGGAAAAGAAAGTGCCTCTTCAAAGTCGAGTGAACTTACATTAGTCGTGATCTACATGAAGGGAAAGACTATGGCACTTAGATCCGTGCTCGCGACATTCTTTTGAGAGAGATGAGCGAACCTTTCACAAATATTTGAATTGAGTGCTACACTCATAAGTGAGTTATGTTAATGGAGAGTAGAGGAGGAGGATTTTTGGATCCACAATGACCTACATAAAAGGGCAAGCTTCCTTGATGAATAAAGTCAACTATTGATGCTCAAGTGTCACATTAGAACTATTTGTGCTTAAAAGTTCAAATTATTTCCTTGTTGATAATTCATAAGTGTTGTGGGTAATTATTGGTCCCAATTGATGTGTGATTGACACATCTTTGATTAGCTGAAATAGCTCTTAACTTGTGGAGGTAGTAATTACCTTATTTGCTTGAGGACAAGCAAAAGCTCAAGTTTGGGGGAGTTGATAAGTGGGATTTTGACTACTTATTAGCATCTTTTAGCTTTCGTTTGAGTCCAAAAGAGTTTAATTGTGTTCCCAAAACTGATGAAATATGCTTAATTGCAGGACTATTGGAAAATGAGCCACTAAGATGAAGCCCAACCCAAGAAGAAGTGATCAGAACTAAAGGACAAAAATAGGCATAGAAGCTCAAAGTGCGAATCGCAGATTATCACCTGCAACCGCAAATTGTGAAGAAATTTCTATCAGAGACAAGTGCAAAGTGCGGTTTGCACAAGACATGTGCGGCCGTAGAAGCTAGGCAAGAGCAAAAGTTCAGAGAGTTTGCATATCAAGTTCAAAGGAAGTGCGGATCTCACAATTATTTTGCGGTCGTAGAAGATAAGCTATGTGGCCGCAGTTGCATTTGAGCGGTCCGCAAAAGAGCCATGTGCATCTGTACTTAGAAATGTGTGGACCGCAAAAAAAGAGAGATGTGCTCACAGTTTAGAATAGTGCAGCCGTAAGATTTAAATCTTGTCAAGGTGAAGCAAAGTACGAACCGCACATGGAATTGTGCGGCCATAGAACTTCGAAAGGGAATTTTTGTCTGAAAACCCCAGCTTTGTATAAATAGAAGAGTGTCACACCTCCTTTTACTATCCCGAAAGGGGTGTAAGGGAGTTTTTTCCAATACAAGTGACAATCAAAATGGAGTTATTTTATTTAAAATTCAGAGTCACCACTTAGGATAATTTATGGTGTCCTAAGTCACTGGTTTCAAATCCTGAATCAATGAAAGATTGACTCTGTTTTACAATCTGCAAACACAGAAATTCGGGTAAAGAATTATGTTAACCCGGGAGAAAGTGTTAGGCATTCCCGGGTTTCGTTGTTTTAGCACGTTCGCTCACCTGTTATTATTGGCCTATTTATCTGATTTTAAGACATTTTTGAAACCTATGCATTTTATTCCTTTTAAACCGCTTTTAGTAATCCAATTGTTATACAACTATTATTTGATTACACGTCGCGAATCATGTCACGGGAACCATACCCACGATCCACAATGTGTTTATTTTATTTAAAAAGATTAAATATGGTTGGGTCACATAAATGTACCCCCGGAATTAAGCATCACCACTACGTCATGGGAACCATAACCGTACCTATGACAATTATTTAATTAATGCGCCTAAAGCAACTACGAAGGTTAGAAGTATTTTCTAAACTAACTTTGTGAGGGCCATATGTTAAGCCTTTTATTTGTGTATGGCACACCTCAAATTATTTTTAAAATAAAAGATTTGTATATTTTATCACAACCGTGTCATGGGAATCTTACCCGTAGTTGTAATAATTCAATTGTGTGCCTAAAGAAAACTATGAGAGCGCAAAGCATCTTCTAAACTAATTTTGTATTAATGTGAGGGCCATAGGCTAAATGATTAAAATGCAAGAATGGCACACCTCAAAACTATTCAATTAAATAAACTATGGATATTCATATCAAAACTAATTTGAAATTAGGTATCAGAACTACGTCACGGGAACCGTACCCATAGTTGTAATGTTTTAATTACGAGTAAGCGAGAAAGCCCGAGATCACGAGGGTTCATTTATATTTTGGTGATGTCCAAGAAGATATATCAGAATGACAATTTACCGCTTTTACAATTCCAGAAATAAAGTACCATTTCTTGAAGCCAAACTTCAATAACCTAGCACAAAAGAGCAAAACAGTTACTTTCCGAATCATAAAGAACATTTATTTAAACCGACAAACCAAACCAAGTAAACTGTTATAAAGGGAATGGGCTATAATTTCAATGCCCAGATCCTTAGCCTTCCATGGATGAACAAGGATATCCCCTTTTAATTTCTCAAAAATGACTGAATCTTGTTCGTAGTTTCAAAATATTGTGCTGAGAAGTCACTTTATGAAGAGACTAATTCTAACAGGATAATGGGTAAAGTTATTAACCAACAAAACCCTTTACTATTTGACTGCCCTTATGTAAATTAGCAATTATAACTTAGTATTCCAACAGAGTTCAGGGGAAAGTCCTGATTGGAGCAAGGAAACTGAGACATCTATCAACAAATAGGATTAATCAAAGATGCAGTTTGACACTAACAAAGTGATTGAGAGAGCTTAGACAGAAATCCGTGGTCAAATCTTCATTTAATAAACGAAAACATTGTCGATATTACCAATAAAATATATGATCGATGCATACCCATATTAACAACCAAAGATAACAATGAACTGATTTGAAGAAATATTCAGAAAAAACCAGGGCATTCAACTTGAACCCAGATATTTCCACTTTATATCAACCATACTATCTCAAGACACCTACAGGAAAGACCCCATGTGCTGAAACGTGACAGGAAGTTAAGTAAGATAATTAATGGAGTTCATTTTCAGGGAACACGTAGGAAACAAGATAACCAGTTACAATTCAACTCTGCGATCGATCAAGTTCTCAAGGAAGAGGAAAGATTGAATTTTTCTAAAAAAAACAAAGAAAAACTCAAAGGGCAGATTGAGAGGACTTTGTGAACATGCTGAAATTTCGTCCTAGAAATGGACAATGAACAAACATGCGCAAGGAATTCTAAGCAAATGGAAGCTAAAGGATCAATTATAAGAATTCTCAATTCACGAAGCTAACTTAGTTCATCAAATTTTAGAACAACTGCTTAAATTCGAGTTGCTAACAGCTACTATCGACTAAAATACACTCAATGACAGTCCCAAAACTTTGATGCAAAATAAGATCATATTCTCAACAAGCATTCATGGTCGGACTCAGATTTATATACGAAGATGCTACCAACTCGAATACTCAACTCAATTTCCTCAATTAATAACACTCAATGAATTAGGACAAATAGAATGAGAACCTATTTTTCAATTCCCAGAACTTCAAGGATGAGCACATCTCACACAACCGAACCTTGAACTTCAATTTCAAGTCCAAACAATGGCAACAAACAAACTCAAACCATTAAAAAAGATCATACTTAACGCGAAACTACCACGAATTCAAGATGATCTTTAGCTAAATCAGTAGCATATCTCAACAAGACCGAAAACTAAAAAGAAGAAGCCAAAGAAGGATTTTCAATATTTCGGATTCAAACCATAAGATTCTTTCAAATTCTCAGCATTTCAAAGATGATTTCAACACTCACTCAAAATTAAAACTTCAATAGCAAATACTCACTCATTTTTGTTTTTAAAACTCTTAACTTAACCAAAAGGAGCCTTTAAAAGATTTGAAGCTGGTCTCACAAACCTCATCACTATCGAGTCTTTAAGGAATTGACAATATTCCAACAGATTCATACTATTCCTTTAAATCTCGAACACGACAAGGAAGAACCAAGCCTTACTATGCAGTACAAACTGAACTAATATAAAATATGACTCGACTAAAGCTTAGCAAAGAGTTGTAACAGTTCTAAATGCCGAGTCAAACTGACTGGATCGACAACAATAAGTGAACATCAAAGAACAATTTCATAACTCATTTTAACATATACACAGTCAAGCCAAACCAGAAATACTCGTGAAAATGGCAAACAAACACATTACGACGAACAGTCACCAAGATTTTAAACAGTTCTAAAACAACTGGACTCAAGCTCTCAATACATTTTTAACCAAACGCCAAAGATAGGCTATAGGAGATTAGAAATGAACCTGAATCAGTAAACAATTTCAATTAACTTTTCTCGAACATTGAGTACAAGTGGAATACAGTAGCTAATATCAGCACAACCATAAACAGAATCGAGAGAAATCAGAAGCTCGGACAGCAACAAATTCAGCAACTCTCAATTGAGCACCACGTTCAAACAAACTCCAGCCCAGAAAGAAAGGACGGAATATATATTTTTTTGATTTTTTTTGGAAAGTAATTGAAAACGAAAACAGAATCAAGAGACAATGAACATTTCTTTTTATATGTTTTTCTTGTTCTGGAACTAAACCCAAAATTAGAAACAGAGATGAAGAAGAATGCTTCTTTTTAACCTAGCTTTTCTGCCAAAAATCTCTCCAAAATTCTCCAAAAAAATTCCCTCCCCCCAACAAAGAAACTTACATTATATATATATATATATATATCTCTCTCCAAAAATCTCAAACCTTCTATCCCTTTCTTCATATACACGAAATCTGAAAATCTCTTTCGGAACCAATTCTGACAGATGGAAGGAGGGAATTGATCCTCAAATCAATCCACGTCTCCCATTTTTTGGAATTTATTCCTTAAAGATTTTAACGAATTCAGCACATGGGTGGAAAAAATATCAGAAGCCTGTAGAATATTTGGTGACGTGGTGAGATGGGGGTACGTGAGGTGAGTTTGAGCTCACTAACCTGAAATGTGGCAAGTTTGGACACGGATCTAAGGTGAAGAAGACGATGAATAGTAATGCACCATCTCTGAATTTGGGATCTAGGGTTCATTTACTGGGGAAAATTTTATAAGGGCCTTATATACTAAGGGGAAATGGGGTGGGTCGCGGGGCAGGCAGGTCAAGGGTTTGGGCTGGCTGGCGGGTGAGGGCATTTGGGTTGGGGAAGGGAATTGGATTAATTCCAGCCCAATTTGGACAACTCGTTTTTTTTAAATTCGTTTTTTTTTTCTTTTACCTCTTTTTTTTATTTTTTAATTAATAAAATCCTAAAATTAACTCCTGAATTAATCTAAAAATTAAACTAATTGCTTAGGCACAATAATTAAAAAATTACTTAGTCCTAAATCAAAAGGAAAAATCAACAGACTAAAATCAAAAGTTGTAAAATGAGCTCTTTTGTGATTTTCATTTTTAATAAAAGAAATAATTGCTAATTAATTCAAAAAATATAAAATCAAACCTAAATGTGATGCATGATATTTTTTTGGCTTTTCATGATTTTTAATGGAAATTAAATATGCATAAAAATGCTAATAATTCAAAAAATTCTACAAAAAATCCTATAAAATTGCAAAAATTGGAAGAATTATTTTTCTTGTATTTTATGGAAGTAATTCATATAGGTCAAAAGTCACGTGCTCATAGCTGCACCTCTTTGCTCGAAAATACGAAGAGTTTTCGTGTAAAGATAAAGTGAGCAGATACGAGCGATTTTTGCCCGTTTGAATACTCCATGGGAAGCATTTTTGAAAGATTTGACTGCACCCTGCTTCCGAGGTTGCCTACATATCCTTGGCTATAAAGGAATCAAGTTAGTGTAGTTCGGGAAGTTTTGGTAGCTGGGACTACCAAGAAGCTGTGATTTCACTGTTACTGCTGCTGCTACTGCTTGTTGAACTCCTTATTACACCTAGACAAAATAAAAGAAGCTAGACTAAACTATAATATATGAATTACAAGAATCCTATCTATACTTCCTCAAACTAGATCTTGCAGTTTTTTTTGCGGCTTTGTTGACTTGTACTCTTTAGGTGAGCTTCATTTGTTGCTGACTTGAACTGTATTCTGAGGTGCTTTCCCTTTGTTCTCCAGGTGGGCGCCTGGTTGCTAAACTTGAACCATTTTCCTTTAAACATTGTTGCTTTCCCTTTGTTCTCCAGGTAGGCGCCTGATTTCCAAAACTTGAACTGCTTTCCCTTTGTTCTCCAAGCGCCTGATTTCCAAAACTTGAAACTACTTTCCCTTTGTTATCCAGGTGGGTGCATGATTTCCAACACTTGAACTGCTTTCCCTTTGTTCTCCAGGTAGGCGCCTGATTTCCGACGCTTGAACTGCTTTTCCTTTGTTCTCCAGTTGGGCGCCTGATTTCCGATGCTTGAACTACTTTCCCTTTGTTCTCCAAGTGGGTGCCTGATTTCCAACACTTGAACTGCTTTCCCTTTGTTCTCCAGGTGGTCGCCTGATTTCCAAAACTTGAATTGCTTTCCCTTTGTTCTCCAGGTGGGCGCCTGAATTCCAACACTTGAAATGCTTCCCGTTTGTTCTCCAGGTGGGCGCCTAATTTCCAAAACTTGAACTGCTTTCCCTTTATTCTCCAGGTGGGCGCCTGATTTCCAAAACTTGAACTGCTTTCCCTTTATTCTCCAGGTGGGCGCCTGATTTCCAAAACTTAAACTGCTTTCCCTTTGTTCTCCAGGTAGGCGCCTGATTTCTAACACTTGAACTGTTTTACCTTTGTTCTCCAGGTAGGCGCTTGATTTCCAACACTTGCATTGCCTTTCTTCAAATCTTGAACTGCTTCCTTTTGTTCTCCAGGTGGGCGCCTGATTTCCAAAACTTGAATTGTATTCCCTTGTTCTCCAGGTAGGCGTCTGATTTCCAAAACTTGAACTGTTTTCCCTTTATTCTCCAAGTGGGCGCCTGATTTCCAATACTTGAATTGCTTTCCTTTTGTTCTCTGGGTGGGCGCCTGATTCAACACTTGAACTATTTTCCCTTTATTTTCCAGGTGTGCGCCTGATTTCCAAAACTTGAACTGCTTTCCCTTTGCTCTCCAAGTGGGCGCCTGATTTCTGGACTCGAATTGTCTTCTTCTTGAAACTAATTTTCCCTGAACTGTCTTCCCTTGTTTCTCCAGGTAGGTGCCTAATTTCCATCACTTGAATTGTTTTGAAACTCGTGTTGTCTTCCCATATTCTTCAGGTGGGCGCCTGATTTCAACAAAACAAACAAAATTTTCCTGCCCCATTTTGGTAGCTGGGCACATCTATGAGTGTTAATTAAATCATGTTAATTACCAGAAAATCTCAAAGAATTTAAAAGCTAGATCCTATTATCCAGGAGAGTCCTGAAAACTCCAGTTAAATATTATCTTAAGAATGAGAGCTTTAAAGCTAAATTATATTTCCTAAAAGTATGACTTCTGCTAAATCTTGTTATCTATGAAGGTCTTAAAACTAAATCTCATTATCCAGGAGGGTCCTAAAATGTCCAATTGAGTCTCGTCCTAAGAATGAAAACTTCAAAACCAACTTATATTTCCTCAAACTAGAACTTATGCTAGATCTTGTTACTCATGAATGTTTGGAATTTTAACTAAGTCCCATTGTCCACGAGGGTCCTGAGAACTTCAAACTGAATTCCATTATCCAGGCGGGCCCTGAGAATTTACGGTCGAACCTGTCCAGTGCATGCTTTCCCCACGGAGGATTCCTAGAAATAAATGAAATTTCCTGCCCCTGTTTTAATCAAAGAAAAATTTGTCAGTTTTAAAATGTGGTGGTTAGTTTGCGGCATTCTTGCTAGAGGTGGCCCTTTTTCTACCGTGCTTTGCTTTGACTGGCTGCCTTGAGCTGGCCAAGAATTGCTTGACTTTCTGACTGACCTTCAACCGCAGGACTCTGGATGACCCGAGTGCTCTACACCCAAAACGATTTTTTACATTTCTGACCCTTTTACCTGAACCTCTGTATCTCCCACAAGATTACTTAACCATTCGCCTAATGGAACCTTCACTTACACCTTGTTTCCCACTTTATATCATGCTATCTCTAGTATGTTTTGGCCGCACTTTGCTTTGTGCAATTTGGAAGTTGGTAGTAAGCTTTGAAATCCTTTCTTACTTGCTTAAACAAGGCTGTCACTGCAAAAACCTTGGAGAAATAAACCGAAAACAAATGAAATGCAATGACTTCGAGAGTTAGGAATAAAGAAGAGAATCCAAAACTAGATGATTGTTTGAGAGAGAAAAGAAAAAGAGACTTATCTGAGTGGAGCAGCCGGTACCAATGATCATGACATGTATTTCAGATTAATCAACCCAGCCTATTCAACCAATCAACTTTTAGTTGTCATACTTTGTGCCCTGGTATCTCCATAACCCAATTTCTTCGCCAAATCACTGACCTTGTTTGGCTTGCGATGCCCTGAAGAATTTTTACCAACAAACCTCTCTCATTTGTTCTTCTCTCAAATCACTGTTGGCTTACGGTTCCTGCGAGGGTTTTTCACCAATAAGACTCTCTCACTTTAATTTCTCTCATCTTACATCACCTTACGGTGCCCGTGAGGGTTTTCACCAATAAGACTCTCTCATTTTTATTTTTCTTGCTTAGACCGAAGTGTTACCCCTGATATGAATCACCTCTACTTGCTTGACTCGGTATCTCTCGAAGACTGATTGGAAGGTCTTTCTTTGGATCGTAATGTGGGCTTTTGGATAGGGTTAGAAAGAAAGGATATAAAAAGGCTAAAAACAACTTAAATGGGTTCAAAATTACAACTTTTGAAATCAGATTTCTTACAACAACCACAACTTTTGCCCCAGTTTCTTTGCTTGGGGACTTTTGGATTTTTATTTTGATGGGACTGAACCGTGAGGCTGCCTACATATCCTTAAAAGGAATAAGGTCGAACGTACTTCATGGCATAGGAATTACTTTGTGGTTGTAACTTCTCTTTTTCTTTTCTTTCTCCCTTTTCTTTACTTTTTCTTCTTCTTTCTTGTCTTTTTTTCTTTTTCTTTTTATCTCTTTCTCTTTTTTCCTTCTTTTTTTTCTCTTTTTCTCTTTTTCTTTATTTTCATTCTTTTCCATTCTTTCCTTTTCTCTTTTCTTCTTTACTTCCTTACTAAATTTCGCTGCTAATTCTAAAAGAGTGGTATGAAAGGAAACAAATAAGGCTCAAAGGAGTAACAAAGGATAAAGTGTTTAGATAGCAGAACAAAATGCCTTCGTCATTCCAACCTTCAAAACATGCCAAGTACAAACAACCACAAGTTAAACCAAAGAAATCATACATAATATCTTTTGACTGCATCAGAATCGATAGCCATGTCTACTCATTTGCCTTCTATATTTGTTAAATACAATGCACCATTGGACAACACTCTTGTTACAATGAACGACCCCTGCCAATTTAGGGCGAACTTACCTTTTGCTTCAACCTGATGTGGAAGGATACGTTTCAATACTTGCTGGCCCACTTCAAATTTTCGGGGATGTACCTTCTTGTTGTATGCTCTTGCCATTCTCTTTTGATACAACTGGCCATGACACACTGCTGCCAGTCTTTTCTCATCAATCAAACTCAATTGCTCTAGACGGGTTTTGACCCACTCAACATCATCAATTTTGGCTTCAGCAACAATCCTAAGGGATGTGATTTCAAATTCTACGGGTATCACTATTTTAGTGCCATATACCAACAAATAACGAGTTGCACCTGCTTAAGTGTGAACAGTAGTGTGATAACCCAACAATGCAAATGGTAACTTTTCATGCCATTATCTGGAACCTTGCATAATTTTCTGAAGTATCTTCTTTATGTTCTTGTTGGCTGCCTTGACTGCTCCATTCGCTTTAGTGCGGTATAGGGTGGAATTGTGATGCATAATCTTAAACTGTTGACATACCTCTTTCATCAAATGATTTTTGAGATTAGCACCATTATCTGTGATGATAACCTTTGGGATCCCGAACCAAAAAAATAATATTTGAATGGACAAAATCAACCACTTCTTTCTTGGTCACAGACTTGAAAGTTTTAGCTTCAACCCACTTAGTCAAATAATCAATGGCCACCAGAATGAACCTGTGCCCATTGAATGTTGCTGGCTTAATTGTTCCGATGACATCCATACCCCAAGCAACGAAGGGCCATAGTGCTGACATTATGTGTAATTCGGATGGCGGAGAATGAATCTAATCTCCGTTTACTTGGCATTGATGACACTTGCGCACAAAACTGATACAATCTCGCTCCATGGTGAGCCAATAATAACCTGCTCGGAGAATTTTCTTTGCCAAAACATACCCACTTATATGCGGTCTGCAGACTCCAAAATGCACTTCGGTCATGATAGTCGCGGCCTGTCTAGCATCTATGCATCTTAAAAATCCAAGATCTGGAGTCCTTTTGTACAAAACTCCTCCACTGAAGAAAAATCCACTCGTAAAACATCGAATCCCTATGGCCTGTATCGGATATACCCCCATTCGAATGTAGTCCCTGATGTCACGGAACCACGGCTCACCATCAAGTTCTTCTTCCACCATGTTACAGTAAGCATGCTAATCACAGACTTGAATATGTAGAGGGTCGACATAAGCTTTGTCCGGATGGTGCAACATTGACTCCAAGGTAGCTAAAGCATCGGCAACCTCGTTATGAGCTTTAAATCCCGTGTTTCCCAATCTTCTTGAATCTGGTGCACCAGAAGGTCCGAGTCTCCCAAGACCCAGACTTCCTAGACACCCATGTCTACAGCTAACCTCAAATCCAAAATGTATGCCTCGTACTCAGCCATGTTGTTGGTATAATATAAAAGAAGCTGAGCCATAACAGGGTAGTGATGTCCTGTTTCACAAATAAGCATGACCCCTATCCCGACGCCTTTCATGTTAGCAGCTCCGTCAAAGAAAAGTTTCCACCCTGGTTTTTCAACCTGCTCCACCTCATCAATATACATCACCTCTTTATCAGGAGAATAAGTTCTCAATGGTTCATACTCTTCATCGGCCGGGTTCTCAGCCAATGCCTGGGCTTTCATCGTAGTCCGAATCACATAGATAATGTCAAACTATGTGAGCAAAATCTGCCACTTCGCAAGTCTCCCTGTGGGCATAGGCTTCTGAAAGATATACTTTAAAGGATCCAGGCGAGAAATGACATAAGGAGTGTAGGATGACAAATAATGCTTCAACTTATGTGCTACCCAAGTTAGTGCGCAATATCTCCTTTCAAGGTGATTGCACTTAACCTCATAAGATGTGAACTTCTTGTTGAGATAATAGACGGCTTGCTCCTTCCTTCCAGTGATGTCATGTTGGCCCAATACATAGCCAAACAAATTTTCCAAGACTGTCAAATAAAGAATCAAAGGCCTCCCGAATTCTGGAGGGACCAACATATGTGGGTTTGACAAGTATCCTTTTATCTTATCGAATACCTCATGGAACTCATCAGTCCACTTAACTGCAGCATCCTTCTTCATCAACTTAAAGATAGGTTCATAAGTTGTTGTGAGTTGAGCAATAAACCTGCTGATGTAGTTCAAACGCCCGAGCAAACTCATCACCTCAGTCTTGTTCCTTGGAGGTGGCAATTCTTGGATAGCTTTGATCTTTCACGAGTCCAACTCAATGCCTCGACGGCTAACTATGAATCCCAACAGTTTTTTTGATGGAACACCAAATGCGCACTTGGCGGGTTTAAGCTTAAGATTTTACCTACGAAACCTCTGGAAAAACTTCTTCAAATCTCCGACGTGGTCGGCCTGTTGCTTTGACTTTACGATCACATCATCCACATAAACCTCAATCTCCTTGTGTATCATATCATGGAACACAGTAGTCATTGCCCTCATGTAGGTTTCCCCAACGTTTTTCAAACCGAATGGCATTACCCGATAGCAATAAGTCCCCCATGGTATGATAAATGTTGTCTTCTGCATCCTCCTCATCTATCAAAATCTAGTGGTACCCGCATATCTATAAAAGAACCGATATCATGTTTAGCACAATTGTCAATTAGAATGTGGATATTTGGCAATGAAAAATTATCCTTTGGACTTATTTTGTTGAGATCGCATTAATCAACACACACTTTGGTCTTTCCATCCTTCTTTGGTACTGGCACATCATTAGCTAACCAAGTAGGATATCGTGTGACCCGAATGACCTTTGTGTCCAACTGCTTGGTGATTTCTTCCTTAATCTTCACACTCATGTCAGTTTTGAACTTTCTCAACTACTGCTTGACGAGAGGGAATGTCGGGTCAGTGGGAAATTTGTGAACCACCAAGTCAGAGCTTAGACCCGGTATGTCATCATATGACCATGCAAAAATATATTTATATTCAAACAGTGAGCTTTGATTATTTCTTCCCTGATCTGTTGTTCAAGATAGACACTTTTCTTAGTTTCTCTGACATTATCTGGGTCCCCTAAATTGATTGCTTCCATATCATTCAAGTTAGGCTTGGGTTTTTCTTCAAAATGATTTAGTTCCTTACTAATCTCTTCAAAGGCCTGATCCTCATCGTATTATGATTCATCATTACACTCTATTTCCTGAATTATTATTTTAGAATTAGATTGACTTTTAAGACTGGGCTAAAGATTCCTCATGCATTTCATGTCATTGAAACCAACATAAAAAGAATTGTACAAAGAAGAAAGAAAAAAAACAAAAATAAGAACTATTAGGAATGTTAGAAAAGGGAAATTGCATTTCATTGAAATATAAATGATAATAGGGTCTGTACATCAAAAACAAACAAAAAATAAAATCTGAATTACAACCCTGGAATAATTCAGATAAACTAAAAGAAAATCAAAGCAAACTACAAAACTCCTTTTGGGTAGGGAGAGGAGTAGCCTTCAAATTGTTAAGCTTTACATTCGGCCCGACAAACTGCACATTTGCTTTGCTAGAACCCTAACTTATACCATATTCACATCATCAAACAACCTTTGGAACCTTTCAATTAACTCTTCATCAATGTCAACCACAGATCTTGGAACTGTTGTCACTGGGCGTTTTCTGGAACTGGGCTTGGCGAAAGACCTGGAGAGACGTGGGATAGGCTTAGGAAGTGCCCACGCCTACCGTTCAACCTTTTAGCCCTTTTTACATCTGTCGTTGTAGGTTTGAATCCAAGACCGAACATACCTAAACTTTCAGGGAGGGACGCTAGCTGTATGATACCCTGCAGAGAGGCACCCAACCCTTTACCTGGCACGAAGCCATTTTTTAGCATTTCAAAGGCCACCATGACGGATGCAGAGGCCATCCTTGAAGTCGGAACGCATTTCCCTTCTGGAACCTTCTCGATTGGCACTGTTTCAAAAAACTTGGTAGAACCAAGGCCCTTTATCATCTTCAGCCTCAATAAATGGGACGGAGGCATCACTGTGATCACACACACTTTCTTCGCCATGCACAACAATGTCTTGTCTATCCCACTCAAACTTTATCATCTGGTGCAAAGTGGATGGGACTGCTTTAGCGGCATGTATCCAAGGCCGACCCAGCAACACATTGTAAGAGACGGCTATATCCAGTACCTGGAACTCCATGGTGAATTCCACCGGTCCTATTGTCAAATCAAGCACTATATCACCAACCAAATATTTCCCTCCACCGTCAAAACCTCGGACACATTTGTTGTTCTTGTGAATCCTCTCATCCTCAAATTTTAGTTTGTTTAGAGTAAAGAGAGGGCAAATGTTTGTGCTAGAACCATTGTCAACTAGAACCCTGGTGACCACATAATCTTCACATTTTACCTCCAAGTAGAGAGCCCTGTTGTGTTCAGTACCTTCAACAGGCAACTCGTCATCAGAGAAAGTGACCCTATTCACCTCAAATATTTTTTTGGCAATTTTCTCCATATGGTTTACTAAAATTTTGCTGGGGACATGAGCTTCGTTCAAGATTTTCATCAGGGCCCGACGATGCTCGTCTGAATGAATCAACAATGACAAGAATGATATCTGAGTGGGTGTCTTTCTCAGCTGCACCACAATGGATTAATCTTGTACCTTTATTTTTCTCAAAAATTCCTCCTCTTCTTCCTCAGTGACTACTTTCTTTACTAGAACTGGATTATCTCTGGATGCCTTAGCTTTCCTTAACTCTTCCGGGGCAAAGCAGCTCCCCGAACGAGTTAGTACCTTGGCTCATTGACTTCTTCTTTCACTTCCTTTCTCTTGTAGGTTACTATTATCCGTTCATAGTTCCTTGGGATAGCCTTGGTGCTGATTACTGGCAACTGGGTTACAGGCTTGATAATGACAGGATCCGTACGGGCACCCTCTAAAATTACTATAAGCTTGTTTGCCAACCCTGGTACAACCACTTTTGACTTATTTTTCTTTACTACAGCATCATTTGGGGATCCTTTCTTGACTACCACAGATGGCTCACTATTTGTCATGCTCAACTTGTTCAAAGATCTTTTAAACATTGGTTTCTTGACTGGCATGGCCTCACTGGACCGAATCATCATAACGGACTGTGAGGGCTTCTTGGGCTCCCCACCCTTGTGTACTATCTCGATCATGTTTGTCTCATCATGGGTTGGCAGTAGGTTCTGGTTGATGTTGGGTGCCTTCGGAGTTTGGACTTCAATCTGGTTCGTGTCAATGTGCTCATGGATGGCACTTTTCAAGTGCCAGCACTTCTCCGTATCATGCCCTGGAGTACCAGAACAATATTCACATCTCAAAGAGTAATCAAGATTCTTTGGAGGGGGTTTGGCAATTTTGAGTCAATTGGCCTCAACATATCCAACTATCTTAATCTTTGGAACAAACTGGTATAAGACTCCCCTAACGGGGTGAAAGTTTTTTGCACTGCAACCATTTATTTTTGAATGCTGGACTGGGTCAGAAACCTGGACCGGCGGGGTTTCAGTAAGCTCGTAGGGATGGGTAAGCATTTTGTTGAGCTGGGTAGGTGTTCTGTAGGGCTGGTGCTCGTCATTGTGAGTAGGGAGAAGGTTGAGTATATGACTGGGCGTGGTGGACGGAAATATGAGGGTCTGGTGATGGGTAAGCTGGGGTGGATTATAATGGGGTTTGGGTATAGGTTTGGTGATGAAGTCGAGGCTCGGTATAATGGTGTGACGGGCCTCTCGGTCCATACCATGATCCTGAATTAACTATTGCCACATCTTCTTTCTTCTTCTTTTCGATCACTCCCCCGGTACAATATTGAATGGCTTGGGTAGTTGCTTTGATGGCCGAATAGCTTGTGATTTTTCTTGACTTAAGCCGTTCTTCCACCATGCCACCCATCTTCACTACCTCGTTGAATGACTTGCCTATGGCCGATATCAGATGACCAAAGTAAGTGGTCTCCAAAGCCTGCAGAAAGTATTCTACCATTTCATTCTCCTCCATTGGAGGGTTAACGCTTGCTGCTTTTTCTCTCCAGCAAAAGTCATACTCTTTGAAGCTTTCACTGGGCTTCTTCTAAATCTTATTTTGAGACAGTCGATCTGGTACAATCTCGATGTTGTACTTGAAATTACGAGTGAAATCTTGGGCCAAATCATCCTAAGTATACCATCTGTTATGATATTGACGAGTGTACCACTCCAGGACGGTGCCACTCAGGCTCTGGCTAAAGTATGCCATTAAAACTCAGGCTCTGGCTAAAGTATGCCATTAACAACTCATCTTTTCCACCTGCTCCTCTCATCTTGCTACAGAATCCCTCATGTGGGTCACCGGGTCTCTATGCCCGTCATACAAATCGAATTTAGGCATCTTGAAGCCACAAGCAATTGAACATCAGGAAATAGATATAAATCTTTGTATGCTACGCTCACCTGGCCTTTCTGAATGATGGTTTCTCAGTCTTAACTAGGACGTCGAAATGAGGAGTGTAGGAGTAATGATCTGGGGCCTTGAAAGTAGGCTCCGGGGGATAGTATTGGTTATCTTGTGTTTGAAACAAAGTCTAACTCGAGGATCTATAAAGTGTAGTGGGTGGCGGTGCCACAAAAACAGGGGTGGCTGGTGGAAGGGGATATGGGATTGGTTTAGCTGGTGGTGCTTGTGTGGTTTGAGAAGTGGTGCCTTGATAGTGGTGGAAATGGGGAATCCTAGAGATGAATCAGCAGTGGGAAGTTTGTGGGACTGAGCCAATGGCGGGACGAAAGTAGGGTTGGCGGGCTGTGATGGTGGTGGATGCCTTTTCATCCATGCCTGGTATATCTTTGCCATTTGATGTTTTAACTTGCACAATTGCTCTTTCAGGTTAACATCATACTCTTCCAACTCCCTAAACGGATCAATAACACTTGCATCCAATTCTTGGCCAGTCATGATCAACTTGTCTTTGGACCTGGTGTTGCAGGGGTGAGTTGCCAGAATGCCGAACAAACTAACCACCTGCCTGTACTTGATGACAACAAGCAAACTCATTAGCGATTAGAGCTTAACAGATAGGTAGCCTCATGATGGGGAATGCAATGCACCTAAGCAGTTAACCATTTCTATTATGCATTTGAACGGTTGCTAGCGTCATCCCGGTTTTTCAGTAATTTCCATTTTGCAATTTCTCTTTTAATTCTTTCTTTTCTTTGCTCTATTTTTATTCTTTCATTCTCTCATTTCTCCTCTCTTGTTTTGCCATTGTGTCTCTCCACAGTTTTTTTACGTTGTTTTTTTTTCTTTCTTATTTTTTTTATGGTTATGATCGAATCCTATGGGGATTGCCTACGTATCATGACGTCGAATGAATCAGACCAGGTGTAGTTCTGGGGGGGTAAGTGCAAAACAAAAGAAAGATAAAAAAAAAATTTGGGCTTTCAATTTTTCATAAAAAGTAAATAAAAGCAAACACCCTGGTTAAGACGACTTCACCGACAAATTTAAACATAAAAATTGACAGACTCGATGAGTGGACCAACAAACTTCAAAAGAAAACTGAAAATACAGACTCAAAATGAACTAACAAACTGACAATACATACTCGAAAATAAACTAACAAATAGACTCGAATAAACAAAGTCAAGAATACATAAGTGCTTCCACTGCTGCTCCAGTTGGCCTTGTTGCGGGCCTATGCGCCATGTCTTCTTGGAGGTGGAACAACTCATCCATGATCTGCCGGACAAAAATCATAACTGAGGTGAAGAACATGGATTGGGTCATGTCCTCACACTCATCGCACTTCATCACAATGTAGTCCGCAATTCTCCTAACCCTTCCTCTGATAATACCCTTCTCTTGAAGCAACCGCCCAATCTACTGAGATCTAGCCCCTAAAACTTGTTCAGTTGTATGATTTTGCTCTTGAACCTGTAGCAGGTCTTTTTCTAGCTGTGACATCAAGGTATAGCAGTGTTCTCTTTTGGCTTTGAAATCATTTACATGCTTGGTCATTTTGTTCTCAAGGACAACGATCTTTTTCTTCAACCCCACGACTCCATTGTCATATTTATCTTTTAACTGTTGAACCAAGCGTGCCCGTTCTTCCGTATTCTTAGCCAATTTTTCTCGAGCCCTTTCCAATTCGCCCTTGATCTTGTTCAGATCAAAACAATATTCGCCCACTTTCTTCCTAAGGTTACTTATAATTTTTCATCTTTTACACTTTTGGAGGGGTTTTTGGCTGCTATTTTCATTTCCTGAATTTGTGCTCTGAGGGCATCATTTTCTTTTGCCAGCCTTTTTTTCTCCCCGTCATCCACGACAGTTTGCAAACCATTCTCAAATTAAAGATCCTTGACTTGCTTTAACAGCTTGCTTATGGTAGACCTATACTCATTTTCTTTGGCCAACCAATCCCATTATTCCTGTGACGCCTCGACAAATTCTTGAAGATGGGGTCTTTTGGCTGGTCTTCCAAACTCAACACTTTTTTTGTACCATGCGAGGTAACCGGGCGAGACTTCACTCTTGGATAGATCACGCACTTGGCTGTTTGCTGTCAAGTACTAACACTCTCTCCAAATCTGGTGAACTACTACTTCATAAAACTGACCATCAGAGCCGATCTCGACTACCTGAGTACTAAGGTCTTCATCTTTTGGAACTATTTGACATCTCCCCAGTTGTCTCAAAACATGGTACGGGGCATAAGGCTATTCTGAGACCCATCAAGAGGAAATGAGGACCGGTGGCAGGCATGTATATGATTTCATCAACAAGAGTCCAACCCAACTTCCATTCTATTTGATTTGTAGTGACGGAACGGAGGCGAGATATACATTCTGTGACCCCTTCTGGTATGTTAAACATGCTGACTCTTATATAGAACTCCTCTATGAAGCTTTCCCCCATCGACCCATTGTTCATGTACTAAGGACGATGATATAGATGCTCAATCATCCACATTTGTGGCAACAAGTTGCACCCCTCAAAAAAGTCTACTCCGGCTTTGCAGGCTATGAGAGCTCGGAATATTTTAGACCCTATCATGGGTACGAGGGTGCTTTTATCCTGGGTAAGCAAAGTGTTGATGACCCCGACTACATCGATATTTTTGTCCTTCCTGGGAAACACTAAAAGACCCAAAAATACTACCATAAAGGCGAAGCATCTATGCTCTTCCCATTTTTGTCGATTCCTTTTGCTGCAAATTTTGCTCTTCGGGTTTTCGAATCCCTCTATGTGTCCGTACCGCTGATATATGAACTGTGGAGTATAAATCCAACCGACAAATCTGCATATTGGACCCCCTGCTTATTTTTAGCAAATCAAGAACCTTGTGAGGGGTGACAGCTCTCGGGGCAACCAGATATTTATGTCTCAAAGCTTCAATACTCCCAACATAACCGGCTATCTCTTCTAAAGTGGGTGTGAGTTCAAAGTCTGAGAAATGAAACACGTTGTGGGCTGAATCCCAAAATGTAACCAATACTTTTATTATGTCTCCTCTAGTCTTGATCCTCAACAACCCGTTGAGACCCCAAAGTACTGATTGACCACATCTCATCCTGATTTTCCCAGATCTTCCCACAACATGTACAGTTCCAAAGGAATCTTGGTCATGACCTTCATTGACAAGTTTTGACTCGTACTTATTTTGCACATTTAGGTTAAGGTGATTGGTTCACATACAAACTGAATCTCATTTGAAAAAACTGACAAAAAGGGTTATCTTTTTGCAACAAAATTGAGAAATCAGGGCTACTTTTGCGAATACGGCCCTTAGACACTTTTGAAATGGAAGTTTTTAGGGCTGTGCTCGCTAAGTGGCCAAAATTGACAAAAACACAATCAGCGGCTATTCTTGCAAAAACAGCCCTCTGGCGTCCCGTCGGGACATTCAGCTATTTAGAGAAGAACGACATGATCCACTTTATTTATGACAAAATGACGACGCCTCTTATAATTTCCAAAAATTTTCAAAAAGCGGGGCTGGACCCGATGAGGGTTGCATATGTATCCAACATCCGGTGAGAATCAAACTCGTGTAGTTCGGCCAGTTTTGACACAACTAAAAAAAAGTACAAACACTTTGAAATGATTTTTCTACTCCTTTCTTTTTTTTCAAAAAATTCGGCAGAGTTTCGGGATGTTTTGGATACCGGATTTTGGGCAACGGATAAAATCTTCTCTCATTCTCCGCATTTGGTCTCTCTTTTTCTTTTTCTCTAACATTTTTTTTTTTTTTGCTTTTTCTCACTTAATCTAAAAGCCGGTCAACATGCAGTCCGAAACAAATTAAATGCACAGGTAGCACATAAAAATGCATCGGGTTGGTCTTTTATTTTCGGGTACGCCTGTCCTAGACGGACCCAACCCCTGTGTTGAGTCCCCAAAATCAAATGCATATGATGCAAACAAGCGTTCCTACTAGGGATCCGGCATGAGGCTGAGTTATTCTAAGTTCAAGACCTTAGTATATTGTTCTAGACTTGTGTACCCGAGCCGGGAGGGGGGAGGGGGGCGGCGTACTGGGAACCAAAAGGTCATCCGTCTTTGTAACTTGTCTGAACCTCTTCCTAATTTAAGGTATGACACTAACAGAAAAGGAGTCACGCCAGCGTGTACATCTCCGAAGATGAGAAGAAAAGGGTTTCGTAGCAGTTTATATATAGTCCAGATAATATCAAAGCGGTAAAAAGCAACATTTAGCACATTAGGCTTAAACATATAACAAAACCAAATAATAAATAAACCAAATATAAAAATTATTCTAAGCTCGAATTCTTGAATCCTGAACAAGAGATTCCGGGTTCGTTCCCCAGCAAAGTCATCAGAGTTGTTACACCTTCTTTTTACTACAGCGGGAGGGGTGTAAGGGATTTTTTCCACTTTAAGTGACAATCAAAATGGGATTATTTTATTTAAAATTTAGAGTCGGCGCTTGGGATAATTTATGGTGTCCCAAGTCACCGATTTCAAATCCCAAATCGAGGAAAGATTGACTCTATTTTATAGTCCGCGAACACAGAAATTTGGGTAAGGAATTCTGTCAACCCAGAGAAGGTGTTAGTCATCCCAGGTTCTGTGATTTTAGCACGGTCGCTCAACTATTATTATTGGCCTATTTATCTAATTTTAATACATTCTTGAAACCTATGCATTTTATTCCTTTTAAACCGCTTTTAGTAATCCAATTGTTATACAACTATTATTTGATTACACGTCGCGAATCATGTTACGGGAACCGTACCCACAATCCACAACGTGTTTATTTTATTAAAAAAGATTAAATGCGGCTGGGTCACATAAATATACCCCTAGAATTAAGCATCACCACTATTTTACGGGAACTGTACCCGTAGCTACGATAATTATTTAATTAACGCGCCTAAAGCAACTACGAAGATTCGAAGCATTTTCTAAAATAACTTTGTGATGGCCATGTGTTATGCCTTTTATTTGTATATGTAGCACCTCAAATTATTTTTAAAAGAAAATATTTTTATATTTTATCACAACTACATCACAGGAACCGTACCCGTAGTTGTAATAATTCAATAGCGTGCCTAAAGCAAACTACGAGAGTGTAAAGCATCTTCTAAACTAATTTTGCATTTATGTGAGGGCCATAGGTTATATGATTCAAATGTATGAATGACCTCAAACTATTCAACTAAATGAATTATGGATATTCATATCAAAATTAATTTGAAATTAGGTGTCACAACTACGTCACGGGAACCGTACCCGTAGTTGTGGTATTTTAATTACGTGTAAGCGAGAAAGCCCGAGATCATGAGGCTTCATTTATATTTTGGTGAATTCCAAGAAGATATATCAAACTGACAATTTGCCGCTTTTACAATTCCAAAAACAAAAGTACCATTTCTTGAAGCCAAACTTCAATAACCCAGCACAAAAGAGCAAAACAGTTACTTTCAGAATCATAAAAGAACATTTATTTAAACTAACAAATCAAATCATGAAAACTATTATAAAGGGCATGGGCTATAATTTCAATGCCCAGATCCTTAGCCTTCCATGGATGAACAAGGATATCCCCTTTTAATTTCTCAAAAATGACTGAATCTTGTTCGTAGTTTCAGAATCTTGTGCCTGGAAGACACTTTATGAAGAGACTAATTCTAACAGGATAATGGGTAAAGTTATCAACCAACAGAACCCTTTACCATTTGACTGCCCTTATGTGAATTAGCAATTATAACTTAGTATTCCAACAGAGTTCAAAGGAAAGTCCTGATTGGCGCAAAAAAACTGACACATCTATCAACAAACAGGATTAATCAATGATGAAATTTGACACTAACAAAGTGATTGAGAAAACTTAGACAGATATTCGTGGCCAAATCTTCATTTAATAAACAGAAACATTGTCAAAATTACCAACAAAACGCATGATCGATGTATACCCATATTAACAACCAAAGAAAATAATGAACTAATTTGAAGAAATCTTCAGAAAAACCAAGGCATTCAACTTGAATTTGAACCCAGATATTTCCAATTTATATCAACTATACTATCTCAAGACACCTCCAGGAAAGACCCCATGTGTTGAAACTTGGACAGGAAGTTCAGTAATGATAATTAATGGAGTTCATTTTTAGGGAACACATAGGAAACTAGATAATCAGTTACAATTCAACCCCGCGATCGATCAAGTTCTCAAAGAAGAGGACAGACTGAAGTTTTCTAAAAAATAAAGAGAAACTCAAAGGGCACATTGAGAGGACTTTGTGAACATGCTGAACTTTCCTCCTAGAAATGGACACTGAACTCAAACGTGCGCAAGGAATTCTAAGAAAATGGAAGCTAAATGATCAATGATAAGAATTCTCAATTCATGAAGCTAACTTAGTTCATCAAATTTCAGGACAACTGCTTAAATTCGAGTCGCTAACAGCTACTATCGACTAAAATGCACTCAATGACAGTCCCAAAATTTTGATGCAAAGTAAGATCATATTCTCAACAAGCAGTCATGGTCGGACTCAGATTTCGATATGAAGATGCTACCAACTCGAATACTCAACTAAATTTCCTCAATTAATAACACTCAATGGATTAGGACTAAAATAGAATGAGAAGCTATTTTTCAATTCCCAGAACTTCAAGGATGACCACAGCCCACACAACTGAACCTCGAACTTCAATTTTAAGTTCAAACAATGGCAACAAACAAACTCGAACCATCAAAAACGATCATACTTAATGCGAAACTACCACGAATTCAAGCTGATCTTTAGCTAAATCAGTAGCATATCTCAAGAGGATCTAAAACTGAAAAGAAGAAGCCAAAGAAGAATTTCCAACATTTCGGATTAAAACCATAAGATGCTTTCAAATTTTCAACATTTCAAAGATGATTCCAGCACTCACTCAAAATTAAAACTTCAACAGCAAATACTCACTCATTTTTGTGCTTAAAACTCTAACTTAGCCAAAAGGAGCCTTTTAAAGAACTGAAGCTGGTCTGACAAACCTCATCACTGTCGAGTCTTTAAGGAATTGACAATATTCCAACAAATTCATACTATTCCTTTAAATCTCGAACATGACAAGGAAGAACCAAGCCTCACTATGTGGTACGAAATGAACTAATTTAAAATATGACTCGACTAAAGCTTAGCAAAGAGTTGTAACAGTTCTAAATGATGAGTCAAACTGACTAGATCGACAATAATAAGTGAATATCAAAGAACAATTTTAGAACTCATTTTAACATATACACAACCAAGCCAAACCAAAAATACTCGTGAAAATGGAAAAAAACACATTAGGACCAACAGTCACCAAGATTTTAAAAAGTTCTAAAATAGCTGGACTCAAGCTCTCAATACATTTTTAACCAAAGGCCAAAGATAGGCTACAGGAGATTAGAAATCAACCTGAATCAGTAAACAATTCCGATTAACTTAGCTCGAACGTTGAGTACAAGTGAAATACAGTAGCTAATATCAGCACAACCAGCAACAGAATCGAATAGAAATCAGAAGCTCGGATAGCAATAAACTCAGCAACTCTCAATCGATCACCATTTTCAAAAAAACTCCAGCCCAAAAAGAAAGGACGGAATATATATTTTTTGATTTTTTTCGGAAAGTAATTGAAAGCGAAAACGTAATCAAAGGACAATGAACATTTCTTTTTATATGTTTTTCTTGTTCTGGAACTAAATCCAAAATTAGAAACGGAGATGAAGAAGAATGCTTCTTTTTAACCTAGTTTTTTTGCCAAAAATCTCTAGAAAAAAATCGCCCCACTCCCACAAAGAAACTTACCTTATATGTATACCTCCCCAAAAATCTCGAACATTCTATCCCTTTCTTCACATACACGAAACTGAAAATCTCTTTCGGAACCAATTCTGACAGATGGAAGGAAGGGATTGATCCTCAAATCAATCCACAACTCCCATTTTTTGGAATTTATTCCTTAAAGATTTCAACAAATTCAGCACATGGGTGGAAAAAATATCAGAAGTCGTAAGAATATTCGGTGACGTGGTGATACGGGGGTGTGTGAGGTGAGTTTGAGCTCACTCGCCTGAAATTTGGCGACACGGATCTAAGGTGAAGAAGATGGTGAATAGTAATGCGTCGTCTCTGAATTTGGGTTCTAGGGTTCATTTACTAGGGAAAATTTTATAAGGGCCTTATATACTAAGGGGAAATGGGGCAGATCGCGGTACAGGTGGGTCAAAGGTTTGGGCTAGCCGGGGGTGAGGGTATTTGGGCTACGGAAGGGAATTGGATTAATTCCAGCCCAATTTGGACAACTCTTTTTTTTCAAATTCATTTTTTTTTCTTTTTATTCTATTTTTTCTTATTAACTAATAAAATCCTAAAATTAACTCCTGAATTAATCTAAAAATTAAACTAATTGCTTAGTCACAATAATTATAAAATTATTTAGTCCTAAATCAAAAGAAAAAATCAATAGACTAAAATTAAAAGGTGTAAAATGAACTATTTTGTGATTTTCGTTTTTAATAAAAGAAATAATTGCTAATTAATTCCAAAAATGTAAAATCAAACCTTAATGTGATGCATGATATTTTTTGGCTTTTTATGATTTTTAATGGAAATTAAAAATGCACAAAAATGCCAATAATTCATAAAATTCTACAAAAAATCCTATAAAATTGCAAAAAAATTGGAAGAATTATTTTTCTTGTATTTTATGGGACTAATTCCTGTAGGGCAAAAATCACGTGCTCACAAAAAGTTTCATTTTTTAGATCAAGTTTTGACATCAGCAGCCCCAGTAGACGTTTTTCTTTACTCTCTTTAGTAGTTTTTGCCATTTTAAGCTTTTTGAACATAGATTTCATTATCTTAATTATCAATATGGGTATAATTATCATTTCTTCTTCTATTTCTTCTGTTTCAAGCATGAGTAGCTAGGTTCTCACTAGGGTTGTGACCCAACCCTAGAGTGTAAACTTAATGGGGTGTTTGATTTATTGCTTGTTTATGGTTGAGTGTTTATTATTTATCCGTATTATTGCTTTTAATTGTGGAATTGATGGTTGCAAACATTAGGCAAAAGTTTACAAAAAGGGAAGAAGGAAAAAACTACTGAGCACCACCGTCACGATCTCCTACTCCTTTACCTCTTGATCACCAGTGCCATTGACACCATCGCCTTCACTCACCGGGTATATGATATCGTACCATGTAGCCTCTTTTAGTCGATCCACACCTTTATCGTCATTGTCGCCGGCCTCAAGTGTAGAAGGATCATACCCAGAAGCGATTCAGGCTTCGCGGGCCTTCAGACGAACACCTTCAAGGTCTTCATCAGAAACAGACCCCGACGTATGCAAATCTCGAAAGATGTCTAGTTGAGCCTCGGCATGGATCCACTCCTCATATAAATCCCAAGGAACCTTGGGGAAATCTGAAGTACGAGAAAAGGACGACAATGCCAGCAATCGGGCCTTCTCGGCCTCCAAGGCAACCACTCTATCATGGAGAATAGAGCCCTCTCTTTCCAACTCCCCGATCCTTTCATCAAGCAGTTCTTCTATCACGACCCGAATTTCCCACCACCGGGGTCGTGATGGCACCTATTATCGGAGCTAGGCAAGCCAACTATTTAAACCTTTCACAAAGTTTTTATCTAGAACAATATGATAAACTGAAATAAATACTTAAAATATACGGAAGACTCTTAACAAAAACGATATTATAATGCGAAAGTTTAAAACATATCTCTACCCAGTATCTGTTGTCACCACTCACGGACTACTAAGGAGTACTAAAAACATCAGTCTGAAACAAAATACACAAGAGTCTGTCTCGATACAAATAAACAAACTGAAATAACATAGATGAGACTCCGAGCCAGCGGACGTCAGCTAAGCTACCTAAGAGTCTCTGGACTGAAGGTCGGCTCCCGGTCTAGAACTGCTGCGGCGGTCCGTAAGCTACCTCCTGATCTGTGCACAAAAAGGCACAGAAGTGTAGCATCAGCACAACCGACCCCATGTGCTGGTAAGTGCTTGGCCTTAACCCGGCGAGGTAGTGACGAGGCTAGACAGGACCAACCACAAACAAGCCATACAGATATATACAATAACAGGAGAATACGCTAATCTAAACAGTTAAAAGGGGATGGAAGCATGCTGGGGGGTACAATAGTTCAAATACAGAAATCGGCTAACAAGAGTGAAAACTGAGCAAGTAATAATTGATAAAGAAATACCGGAAAGCTCAACACACGGAACAAGATACTCAGTCCATATTCCCATTGTGGCGTGCAACCCGATCCTCAACATTTATCACCGTTGCGGCGTGCAACCCGATCCTCGACAATTAATCTGTTGCGGCGTGCAACCCGATCCTCAGTATTTAGTACCGTTGCGGCATGCAACCCGATCCTCAATATTTACCAACAAAACTCACCCAACATTATTCACATCTCAGGTGCGAGGGGATTAACATAAAAAAAAAATACAAAAGTCCCGACGAGGGAATATATCTAATAACTCAAATATCCCGGCAAGGGAGTGTTCAATTTATACCAAAATCCCCGCAAGGGAGATAATCACAGGATTCCCACTTCTAATACTTAGCTACCAACAACTTTAAGTCGAGCCAATGCTTCAATAATCTATACAAGTTTTCTGTTTGTCCTTAATCGATCATATCGGTGAACTCAATCATTTTAAGCAACAAGTCATACCACATTATTCTATTTGAAGCAATTTAAGACCCACGGTCATGCTAGACTCAGGCGCATAGATGACCGTCATCATACCTATACACCGACTCCACATAGCACATAGCAAATAATGTTCTAATCCTATTCTCTCGAGCCAAAGTTAGATCAAACACTTACCTCGGTCCGGAAATAGCAATCAAGCCTCTAACACCGCCTTTCCTCTAGAATCCAACTCCGAAACAACGATATCTAGCCATAATTCGATTCAATAGTATCAATAAGAGCTCAAAAACACAATCTCATAGCCTAGAAATAGAATTCCCATCATTCTTCAAAAAATAGCAAAATCCGACACCGGGCCCATATGGTCCAAACTCGAGGCTCGGACCAAATTCCAATCACCCATAAACCCACGAGTTCAAATATATAATTTGGTTTAAGATTCGACCCCAAATTGAGGTTGAATTGCCCAAAATCCCAAAAGCCCTAGTTCTACCCAAATCCCCCATTTTCTACCTTGAATTCATGCTTTAGGGCTAGGAAGTTAAAGATTAATGGAAGAAATTAAGAGGAAAAGGAGTTAAGAATACTTACCCAAGAGATTATGTAGAAGAAATGGTTGAGAATAGTCTATGGAGAGTTTTATGGAAGAGCTCGTGTGAGAAATTTGAGAGAAACCCGTAATGACACTGTTTTGGGTATTTAAAAGCACTAGGCAAAAATGCTCTATGCGTTCTCGACACATTGGTTGCGTTCGTGATGAAGGCTGGTCGGGTACACTACGCAAACGCGGAGGGACTATGCAAACGCGTTGAAGAAGTCTGGGGGGGTCCAGGTTTGGTCTACGCGCTCGCGAGGGCAGGCACGCGAACGCGTTGAAGAGGGGGCTTAATGCTACGCGAACGCGTGGTGATGTCCGCGAACGCGATGAAGAGAGGTACAACTCTATGCGAACGCGAGGAAGGGTTCGCGAACGCGAAGCAAGGAAATGCCAAGGCACTGCGAACGCGAGCCTGGGGCCGCATTCGCCAAGAATAAAATCACTGTGCAATATTGCAGAAAAATCTGATGAACTGTAAAACTACTCCGAACCACCTCCGAATCACTCCCGAGCACTCGGGGCTCCCAACCAAACATACACCCTAACTCAATATCATCCTACGAACTTACTCGAGCGATCAAATCGCCAAAATAACATCAAAATCAAAGAATCAAACCCCAAAACTCAAAATTTTAATTTCAAAATTCATAACTTCCAACTTTAGCTATTTAGGTCCGAAACACGTCAAACGACGTCCGATTTTGACAAAATTTCACAGAAAGCGCTTTACGCATATTTAAGACCTGTACCGGGCGTCGGAACCAAAATACGAGCCCGATACCTATATTTTCTAGCTCATTTTCATTTCTATTTTGCCTTAATAATTTCAGAAAATAATTTAACAGAAAAATTCTTTTACCGGGGTTCTGGACCTCGGATTTCGACTTCGGGCACATGCCCGAGTCCCATATTTTTCTACGGACCTCCCGGGACCATCACATCACGGGTCCGGGTCTGTTTACCCAAAATGTTGACCAAAGTAAACTATATCAATATTAATATCATAATTCTTCAAATTTTTCACAGAATTCACAAATTTACCATAAAAACTTTTCGGCTTCGTGCCCGGACTACGCACGCAAATTGAGGCAACTAAAAATAAGGTTTTAAAGGCCTTGGAAGCACGAAAAAAGGGAGAAATACGGTGATGACCCTTTGGGTCGTCACATCTTCCTTGAGCCTAGCCATCGCTAAGTCATTCTCCCGCTCAGAACGGAGTGTTCAGATCACCACCTCAAGGGGCTCCACCTTATTTAGAGCCTCTGACCGCACTGCCTCCACCTTCTCTAACTCCTCCACTTTCTAGGAGACTTCGCCATTAAGGACCTCCATCTGGAATTGGCATCCCTACAATTGCTTGCGCGGCTCGACCACATCTGCTTGAAGGTTGACGTACTGGGCCTCTACGACTTGCAAATTGCCGCCTTACCAAACCGCCCACGAAACTCCCGGTACTGGCCGCGGTACTCAAAATATTTGTTTTAAACCTCTCAAAAATTTCTCTATGCCTCTCCTCCGTTCGGGCCCATTCAATCTCCAAAATCACAATCTGAAAACACAACGGGAAAGGAAGTAAGCAAACATGGAAACATCCCTACTAAAAGAATCGAGCACTCACCCTGAGAATAAGACTTTATATACTCCTCGACAAGTTGACATCGTCCAATTCTTGGAGGGTCTTACCCTCTATGTCGGAGCAAAGAGGGTCGAGGGCGGGTACCACATTCTTCATATTATTTAGCAGGTTATGATCTATAGGGATCATAATGGTCCTCGTGGACTCCTCCAGCCTTACCTCGAGATGAGTAAACCCTTACTCCATCATCCTCAAATCGACAGCATCCACATATGAACTCGTTTCATTGCCTTCTTCGGCAATGCCTTTGCCTTTCCCATTGACCAGAAAAAAAGCTTCATCAGCTAGCTGCAAAGCTGACGGCTCCTTCTATCGTGAAGTATCAAGAGTTCTAGTGGATGGCCCTTCAACCTCCGTCATCACGGAAGGAAGAGACATACCCTCGCCAACCTCCACTGATCTCGGAATCTTAGACATTGTCCCAACATCGTCTTCAATGACAATGTTTACTATCTCGCACAGCATAAAATCACTCGCCACCGCATCCACAACCCGAGTGACACCATCGTCGACATTAATAGATCTCCTTTTATGAGGCATCAAGTCCCCATCACCTGCCAATGACTCCTCTTCTTCATCTACGATATGGTAAAAAGAGAAGCTGAAGGCTCAACAGTCGAAGTCTCCGCAGCTAAGGAAGAAATAGATACCAAAATAGCAATGAGCACAACCGAAGAGTGATCGGGACTGGTCGAGGTCATAGAAGAGGTGGGAGACAAGGAGGCAGCAGCTTTCCTCTTGTGGACCATGGGTGCGGGAGTTCTCAAGCTCCTCGAGGACCCCCTAGCTGAAATTGAGAGAAGTACAAAGGGAAAAGAAAGTCAACCAAAGTAAACCACGAAAGAGGAATAACTAAGAGGCCAAAATGAAGAACTTACCAGTCAAGGGAAGAGCTGGCCCAAACCTCTTGAAGAAGCCCGGCCACTTACGAATCCTTGCAATGTGAGGAAGGAGCCGACTGACCCGAGCAGAGATGTCCTCAACCAAAGGAGGAGGCGAGGTCTTGGCTGCATAGCCTCAGGGAAACCGTCGATGTTGGCCACCACGTCCTCATTTCTAACAAAAAAAGTCGAGCCAGAACTAGCAGTTAGCCTTGTCATCCATTTTCACCACCAGGAACTTGCCTCCTCGATGGCGAAGGTTTGGCATTGTCCCTTTATTAAAGCTAGGGGCAAACATGTGTAGTAAGTATCGAAGTGTAATCTCGACCCCGGCTAGATCCTCGAACTTGGTAAGCATCCTTATGAGCTTATAGACATACAGCGCGAGATGAGCCGGGCAAACGCTGTAGAAGCGACAAAACTCTTCCGCCAGTGAAAGGAGAGAAAGTGTATAGCCGGCAAAAAAGGGGTAGGCGTAGAATGCACAGTACCCAGGACGGTGAACTGCACCGTATCCTACCCGGCTGGGATCAACTCGATGCTATTGGGAAGTCTGTATTTAGCCTTAAGCTCCGACAAATCAACCTTCTCCATTTCTGACTTAAAGGTTTCTAGCTCAGCTTCAGGCATTTTCAAGAAATCAGACCTAGTATCAGAGTTACCAGAAATTATTTCCTCCACCTTCGGGAAGCCTCCACCCTCAACAGCAATGGGAACCCCCTCCGTGTGGGGGAGGAAGGACTATCACTACGGGGAATGGGTCACTACCTTTGTTGGGCCCAGAAGGTATGTTAGACATATTTTCAATGAAAGAAGGGAAGGTATCAAACAACGGAGAATTAAAAATGATAAGGATCACTATAACAAAGGTAAAAGATGCACAACAATGGAAGAAGAAGAAGAAGAAGAAGAAGATATAGGGTTTTGGTGCAGGAATTTTGTAAAGTTTGAAATTATACCCTCACAACCCTATTTATAGGGATACAAGCATCAGAACCAAGAAATTGGCTCATCATAACCGAAGCAGCAGATTCAATCAAAAGACGCACGTGAAATGCAGCTATGCATCGAGCAAATGCACCATAATGACGCATGACACCATGACATCATAATGACGCATAACACATGTTTATTATGTGTAGGAATGAATTTGGATGGAAGTTGGCAAGAATTGGATGATTTAATGCAAAAAGAGTAGAGATGCAAGACCTAGGAGCGTCCCACAATTGGTGCATTGCATGAAGGTAGGCGCGAAATGGACTAGGGAATGAACAAAAAGATAGTGCACTATGGAGTTTGGCACTGGACCTGGTACGCAAAAGAATAAAGAAGAAGAAAAAAATAGCTGGGAGCGTGATAGAAGTCGCGCATAGCACCAACTCTAGCACGTGACTCAGCGTGTCTTTTTTGAATTAGGAGAGATCAAGCATGACCACATCAATCCTAGTTGATATAATACATCATAAAAATTTCTTTTGAAGAGGGAGACACTACTTTAGGGTTAAACAACACCCAAGGAGGCAAGAATATGCTATGAGCAAGGAGGAAGATTCAACCACGATTTTTTCCCTTTCTTCTTCCTACTTTTCATTGTTTGTTATGAATTTTAGTATTGTAGTTTTACATACTATTTTGAGTAACTAATTTATTATCTAGAGTTTTGATAGAACCTCTTGGAGGATGAATTCCTGTTATATTTTAATATAATTTAACCTTTGGATTTATCTATGTGTTCAACTATGTGCTTATTTCAGTTGATTGAATGACCATCGATTGACTATGCCTATTTATTATGTGTTGCTTGAGAAAGGATTTATATTTAGGTGTTTGTTGAAAAACATCACTCCTAAGGTATATGAGAGATCAATACGGCTGTTTTAACAGCGGAATTTGAGATGAAGAAGCTTTGACGTGATCCTAGTGACCAGTTAAAAGTGCGAGCTAGCGTAATTTGAGAGAAAATGACTAGTACATTATTGTAGTTGATCGAGAGAGAATTATGATAAGTAGAGTGCTTATTATCAATGGAGAATACTTAGACAAAATTGTAGGAGACATAGCAGGAAGGATTCCGGCATTTGGGAAAATCATAACTCTAGGCCTCCTTAATCTTGTCTCTAGTCCTTAGTATCTTTAGTTTCTAATTAACTATTTTAATTTATTACTTAATTAGTTAGATATAAGAATATTAACATTTATAACTTAGGAATTGTTCGAGCTTGCCTTATTGGAGATATTGAACAGGTATAGCGAAACCTTAGTTCTCTGTGGGATTCAACTCTGAACTTTTAGACCGGATTATATTTGCAACGACTGCTTATCCTTTTTAGGACTAGATTTGGGCGTGATCAAATTTTGATGTCGTTATCGGGGAACTAACATTGTAGTTGTAGCTGTAAATATTGCTAGTTTCAAGTTTGAACTTTTAGTTTATTTTGTTTTTATTTTAGATTTAAGAAACATGACATCTTCAAATTATGGGAATATATGTGTTGGTAATTCTACTTTTGATCCTTATACATATTATAAAGGAAATCACTCGTGGCAAAATTATCAAAATGTTTCCGAGAGCGAGTTATGTGCACTAACTCAATCTTATGTGTGGAATGCATGTGATATGTGTGGTGGTCAAGATGGTCACTTTTATGGTTGTGATTATAGTTATTATCCTCCTCCAACCCCTTAATATGATGGTTCTACTTTTTCTTGTGAAGTTAATAGGAACGAAGAGCCCAGGGATGATGACTTGAAAGAGATCAAAAATATGCTAAGGTGCCTTATAGAACAAAACAATGACACACAATAACGGATACAAAGGCAAGAGGAAACTATTCACAACCTGAAGGCTCAAGTGAGTCAAATGGTAGAAGCTTTGAATGTTCAACAACTCAATATGATGGATAGTAGCCAAAAATAATATGAATTAGAGTCAGCAGTTGACACTCTAGTGGAGGAGGTTAGAGTAGAATGCCAACAACCAAGCCAACTAGAATTTGAGGATGCATATATTGAAGATGTGATACTAGAGTCAGCCAAAGATAGTGAGGATACAAATTTTGTTGATTCTAGTGTCATTGGTGTTGAGGATGTTGAAAGCCCCGGAGTTTATATATTTGAGCACATTGGTCCTCACTCCAAGCATTTTTCACATTGTGTTTAGATGATAATATGAAAATATAATTATATGAGCTAATTGAGGAATCAAGGAATGACGAACAAGGTCCCTACATTCTAAAAATTTTCAGTCCAGAAAGACAATATTACATACCTTATCTAAAAGCCAAGAAGTGTAGATTACAATATTATTTTCTTGGGCCAATTAGATTTGTTCCACCACCCCTGGAGCATAGTAGAAAATTTGAAGCCAAATTAGGGTTCCAATTCATAAGCTCGAGGTGGAGGCAGAAAGTGATTCACATCGTGTCACAGCGTTAAATCAGGGGCTTGTTGAGAGGCAGTCCAACTTTACCGCTTTATTTTATTTTTAGTTTTTTTATTTGTATAATTTTTGTAGTGACGTTTTTTGTAGGAGCATGGAAAGCAAAGACTATTAGAAGGATGCAACAGCAAGCCAGATGGTTGGAGCTAAGTTTTGGGTGGCCGCACAAAGGATCAAGCTTGGGAGAAGTCTGAGTACCCCATGAGCTATTAATGGTTCGGCCTTTGGCCTACCAGAGATTTTCTTTTATCCTCTTATAATTTTGGGTGTGCATTGGGGACAATGCACAATTTTAAGTATCGGGTGAAGAGACTGTTTGTGTGATTTCCTATGCTATTTTAGTTGTATTATTTAATCTGTATTGAAAATAATAATTATGTAGAAATAATCCCCTCTTGGTTTTCTTATGGCCACGGTTCTTTTCCAAGGGATGAATCTTTGAATCGGGTAGTAGTCTTTTTTGTAGGTAGAGTTTTCAAACGGTTTTGGACTTTTACCTACGATGGACTTCCTAGACAGTTTTCTTGAGGGTTTAAAGTTTAAAGAAAAATACAAAAAGATTTTTTTTAACTGATAATGGAATGGGAAGAACTTGAGTATTTATACTTTCTGACATATTTTATATTGGGACTTAGAGGTGGAGCATTTGTGCTAAGTACCTTCTTCTTCATTATTGTGACTATCTACCTTGAGAATATGGGTGACTTCCTTTTGATGCTTAGGCTCGTTTATTGACTCATGTTGTTATTTCCTAGAGCTTGAATTATATGATGACTGTGCTAGTTACTTTAACTTAAGAGCCGGGTCTGCGCCGTCCTGAGTAAGTCATGTGTATTGTGTGAGGTGAGATTTTGGTTGTACTCTGTGTCATCCCTTGTTAGTCTAGAACTTGCCCCGTGTGTGATTCAAAGCGAAATGATTAAGTCTTGTGAGTTTAGGAAATGATATAGGTGTTTCTTTGATTGATCCTTGAGGCTATTTTTCTACCATTGATAACATTATCTGTAGTCAGCCCTTTTGAGCTTGTAGACCTTTTTCTTTGGCACCCACATTACGAGTCAACCCCTATTTTGTTCACCCTTTACCTTCAAAATCATTTAAGCTGTTGAAAGAGTAAAGAAAGAGATTGGGTAGCTTTTGAGTGGAACCATAGAAAGTCCGACAAGGTGCATTTGTTGGTAAAAGCCTTACTATCCGAAAATACCAAATTATGGAGAGTGTGAAAAAAAAAAGAGAAAAAAAGCACAAAAGAAAAAAAGAAAAGAAAAATGAATGACATCTCCCATATATTTGTTTGGGCTAGTGAGTATCTATATGTTGATATGCTTAGTGAAGAAAGGCTTAATTATGTATGGTTTTACGACAAAATATTGAACTAGTCATGACAAGAATGTGCTTGAAAGTGTGGTGTATTAAAGTGCTTAGGAGGGTTAGTCACTATTTTCCTCTATATATATATCCTACTCGTCCCTTAGCCTAAATTACAACCTATAAAGTCCTACGTGATCCTAGACTTCTCAAGCTTAAATTAGTCGAGTCTTACACTACGGGCAATCTTATGGTACAAACTTGGATGGCATAAAAGTTTCTTTGCGAGAGTGAGCAAATTCTTTCAATATGTGAATCCTTAAATTATACTTGGATTTATATTTGAGTGTGCAGAGTGATTATTGTCTTTGCTTAGTTGGTGAGGGCACATGTTTTATGATGGATTAGTAAATAACTTATATTTTTTGTTGGCACAAGAAGCGAGTCATATAGAGGAATATATTGGAATCAAGTTTTGAGGCTAAGATATTAGAAGAATCACACAAATTTTTATATAGTCTTGGAATTGGTCTAAAAATGAGGAAAGATGTCAATAGCCCTTATGTTTGGTTATAAGCATTGATATAAATCATTGCCATTGCTATGATTCTTGAGTATGTTTTGGAATTGTGTTACTTTCCATGTGCTTAATTTTAAGTTGCTCAAGGACGAGCAAGAGTTTAAGTGTAGGTAGTGATAAATGATGAAAATTGCAAATTTTTGAGTATGTTGTGCGTATTATTTCTTATGTGAATTGCGGTAGATTACGATCATTACATGTTTATTGTGTGTAGGAATGAATTTGGATAGAAGTTGTCAAGAATTGGATGATTTAATGTTAAAAGAGTAGAGACGCAAAACCTGGGAGTGTGCCACGATTGGTGAATAAGATGAAAGTAGGAGCGAAATGGCCTAGGAAATGAACAAAAAATAGTGAATTATGGAGGTTGGCACTGGACCTAGCATGCAAAAGAACAAAGAAAAAGAAAAAAATAGCTGGGAGCGTGCTAGAAGTCGCGCGTTGCACCAACTCTAGCACACGACTCAGCGTGTCCTTTTCGAATTAGGAGAGATCAATGACGCCCCACATTAACCCTAGTTGATATAAATACATCATAACCATTCTTTTGAAGAGGTAGACACTACTTTAGGGTTAAACAATACCCATAGAGGCAAGAATACGCTGGGAGCAAGGAGGAAGATTCAACCGCGAGTTTTTCCCCTTTTTCTTCCTACTTTTCATTGTTGATTATGACTTTTAGTATTGTAATTTTACATACTATTATGAGTAGTTAATTTATTATCTAGAGTTTTGATGGAACCTCTTGAAGGATGAATTCCTGTTATATTTTAATATAATTTAACCTTTGAATTTATCTACTTGTTTAACTACGTGCTTATTTCAGTTAATTGAATGGCCATCGATTGACTATGCCTATTTATTATGTGTCGCTTGAGAAATAATATATATATATATATATATATATATATATATATATATATATATATATATTGAATAACGTCATTCCTGAGATATATGAGAGATCAATACTGCAGTTTTAAAAGCGAGATTTGAGATAACGAAGCTTTGACGTGATCCTAGTGAGCGGTGAAAAAGTGCGAGCTAGCGTAATTAGAGAGAATATGACTAGTACATTATTGTAGTTTCTCGAGATAGAATTACAATAAGTTGAGTGCTCATGATCAGTAGAGAATACTTAGACGAAATTGTAGGAGACGTAGCGGGAAGGATTCTGACATTTGGGAAAATCATAACTCTAGGCCTCCTTAATCTTGTCTCTAAACTTTAGTATCTTTAGTTGCTAATTTACTATTTTAATTTGTTGAGTAATTAGTTAGATATAAGAATATTAATATTTATAAATTATGAATTGTTCGAGCTTGCCTTATTGGTGAATTGAACAGTTATAGTGAAACCTTAGTTCTCTGTGGGATTCAACTCCGGACTTTTACACCGAATTATACTTGCAGCGATCGCTTATCCTTTTTAGGATTAAAGTTGGGCGTGATCAATGTGACGACCCGACCCGTCGTCTCATGAGTTACCGCTTCGTTTCCCCCATGTTCAACTTCTTTATGCTTCATTATCCATATCTCATGTGATCGAGTTGGTTTGGATTGATTTTAGAAGGAAATGAGACACTTAGTCTCTTTAAGGAAAGCTTAGTTTGGAAAAGTAAACTGGATGTTTACCTATGAGTTAGAGGGCTCTGATGTCAATTTCGACGATTCAGTTAGTTTCGGGGGATGATTTGTGACTTAGGAGTGTGATCGGAAGTGATTTTAGAGGTCTGGTGTAGAATTAGGCTTGATTTGGCGAAGTTAGTATTTGAGCGAATTCTGGTTGATAGGTGAGATTTTGATCTGAGGGTCAGAATGAAATTGTGAGAGTTTTTGTAGCTTCGTTAGGCAATTTTGGATGTATGTGCAAAATTTCAGGTCATTCGGAGGAGTTTTGGTCGGGTTTTTGATCAAATACGTAATTCGGAAGTTTTAGAAGAACTTAGGCTTGAATCTGATGTAATTTGATAGTTTTGGTGTTGTTTGTGGTGTTTTGATGATTGGAGAAAGTTTGAATGATGTTTTAGGATGGGTTGGCACATTTGGTTGAGGTCCCGGGGGCCTCGGGGTGATTTCGGATGGTCATCGGGATGAATTTGGACTTGTAAGATTTCTGAAAATTTGCTGATATCTGGTAGTTTTGCATCTGCGGAAAAGGGGCCGCAGATGCGGTTCCGCGGATGCGAAGTCTGGGTCGCAGGTGCGAGTATGAGCATTTGGAGAAGATTCCGCAGATGCGGACGGTTTTCGCAGGTGCGATTGTCGCAGATGCGCTTTATTGACCGCACAAGCAGTCCGTGTGTGAGTAGGAGGTTCCACAGGAGCAGGTCTGATTGCATAAGCGGTGTCCGCAGAAGCGGTCCTGGGCAAGATTGGGAGTTTTGCAGAAGCGGGTGGAAAACCGCAAAAGCGGTAGTCGTACATGCAGTAAATGACTGTTCAGAGAAGGGTTTTAAAGCTCATTTTGTTCCGCATGCTTAAGTTCATTTCCCCCATTTTTTATCGACCTTGAGAGATTTTGGATAAAAATTGAAGAGGATTTCGACTAGTGATTGGAGGTGAGCTCTTTGACCTAAATACATGATTTAATGGTAGAATTAACATAGAAATTTTTGGAAATTCATCAAAAGGGGGTAAAGCTAGGGCTTGGAAATTTGGTATTTCAAAATGGGATTTGAAGGGTCATTTGGGCTCGGATTTGGGAGTTTTTGGTATGTATAGACTCGTGGCAAGATGAGGAGTCTGATGATGTTAATTTTCTGATTTTTTGAGAAGTGGACCCGGGGATCGGGTTTTGCTAATTTCGAGATTTTTGCCATTTTTCGATTATTTTCGATTGGGTATTGTCCCTTTGGCATATTGTGATGTATTCGCTTTGATTTTGGATAGATTCGACGCACATGGAGGCCGAATTGAGGGGCAAGACATCGCAAGCTAGAGATTTCGCCAGTTCGAGGTGAGTAATGATTCTAAATGACATCCTGAGGGTTTGAAATCCCGGATTTGCACATCATAGTGTTGTATTGAGGTGACTTACATGCCGGATAGCGAGCGTGGGGTAGAGCACCATTGGGGATTGTGACTTGGTCCATCCCGATTGATGAACTTAGTGCGTATTTGACTGAAATTACTTGTTATCATCATAATGTGGGCTGATTGCCATATTTGGGCTTCATGCCAGCTATTTGAACCCTTTGGGGATTGTTGTTGATAATTTCTCACTATTTTAATTATATATTTGAACTCAATCATGTATTTTACACTATTTTAAAACTCAGCCAAGTTATTATGCCTTAAACACTCGAAATGATATTACTAAAAATATTTTTGGGCTGAGCATCATGTTTATTATTTCCCGAATGGCTTATGTGATTTTGTTGACTGAGTAAGGCCGAGGGCCTGTATTGTGAGGATACTTTTAGTTCGGGCTACGCATCGCAGCAGTATTATACTGATATTGACATGAGGCCGAGGGCCTAGAGTGTTGCCACGAGATGGCTTGATATTGTACTTGGGTCGTAAGGGTCCTCTCCCGGAGTGTGCACACCCCCAGTGAACGTTATCGACGTTAAATGGAGTGGGTTGCACGCCGCAACGGTATGTGGATCGGGTTACATGCCGTAGCGGTACTAGTACTATTTGATGTGTTTACCTTATTTCATTTGTGTGCCATTATATGTTGTTTGTGCTTCTTCTTGCAATATTCACCTGATGTTCTTGTATTATCTGATAACCAAGTATGGTGCCCCAAAGGCAGACTTCTGTGCTTATCTGCACTATTTGTTCTGCATTCATTTGCATAACTGTTGAAAAAGTCATTTTCAAAAGAGGTTTTAAACTGAGCTAAGATATTTCTAAAGGTTTTACAGATTCACTGCTTTCTCTCAAAGAGTTTTTTCACTGCTCCTATATAGCATGATGGTTTGCTTTACGTGATTTCTTACTACTCAGTTGTTATTTACCCTTATTACTCAATGAGTTGGAGTACTCACTTTACTCCCTGCACCTCGCGTGCAAATATAGGTATTTGTTCACCCGGTAGCGGGTTCTGGCTGATCAGATGTAGAGCTATAGGAGTAGCGAGGTGACTGCATGTGTTCGCCGCACCATTTTTTTTCTCTCTTTTGGTTCATTATTCCGGCCTTATATATTTTAGGTCTCGTAGTTGTATTTATACTCTGATAGATGCTCGTGACTTGTGACAGCCCGATTTGGGCTGTGTTTGGTTCTATTCTGCACTTATTAAAGATATCTTTTGATAGACTGTGGTTATTTAATTATGTTAAAGCTGCTTATTAATGTTAACTATTCTAAAAAGAACGAGTTGTGTCAGTTGGCTTGCCTCGTCTTCACAAGAAGCGCCATCACGACTAGTACAGGATTTGGGTCGTGACAAGTTGGTATCACAGCCTAGGTTACTAGGTCTCACGAGTCATGAGCAGGTTTAGTAGAGTCTCGTGAATCGGTACGGAGACATCTGTATTTATCCTTGAGAGGCTGCATAACCTTTAGGAAAACTTCACATTCTTGAATTCTTATCGTGTGTCCTTGATTCAGGTTGAAAAGAAACTCTTGAAATTCCTTTCACGCATTTGTATGTGCGCATGAGCGCTCAGTATCAGAGGTGCCTTGATGGCTTGTGATTCCCCGATCGAGGGGTGAGATGTGATCTTTGTGAGTTAGATGTTGGGCCAGTCTGGAGGACTTGAGGCTGGATCTTTACCTTTGGCTTGAGCACCGAGGTGCTGATTGTGTGAGCAAGCGTTTTGAACTCATATGTTCGGTATTGTCCCTATTAGTGGGAATGGCAGTTGGGTAGCTATGTGATGAGTTTGTTAGTACTGCGAGAGGTATCTATATGATTTGGAAGTGATGAGGAAGGTCTGCTGGACGATAGATGAACTATTAAGTGTATGATTTCCATTGTGATTGGATGTGTAACCCCGAGTTATGTGCGTGTGAAGAATCTTTTCAAGACTCCTATTTGGGAGTGAAGTAAGTTACATGTTGCGGTATGAGTTCAGACTCAGGAATACTAAGTGACTGTGTAATGTGTATGACGGTGGAAGGTATACAGAAATGTTATATTGAGGCGAAGCAGGTGGGTTATCTCCTGTGGAGTGTTCTGAAGTGGTGTGATCCCTATGCTTTCTGTTAGAAGATGCCAATCACGAGTGAAATACACATGTTGAAATCTAAATTGGTCGCTTAGAGAGTGGGTGTATCTATTGCGAAGGTGAAGGTGAGAATTGCAGAAGAGAAAAATTCTAACTGACCTATGTTTTCACAAGCTTATAAGGGATTTGATTTAATCTCATTATGATATTATGACAGCAATAGAGTACATGTGTATGATTTATTGAGTGCGTTTTGATCTATGACTTCGATCCAAGTTGGGGAGTTTGCTATTGATTAAGTTTATTGCACGGGTAAGTGCTATGTTGGTTCCAGTTTGAGGCGCGTTGGTGAGTCAGTTATGGCTTATGGAGATTGGGGTCGAGGATGGCTGTGAAGGAATTTATTTTTATTTTTAAAGGTTATACGGTGCCTCGTATGTGTGTGAGAATCACAGGATGTCTTAAGTTGCTGTTAGTAAAGAGTTCTCGGTGCATAGAGTAGGAAGATGCTTGCTTGTATTGTGACGAGATCATATCTTGTGGCGTCAGAGTGCTAACGAGGCACGGGTGGTTCTGTTCATTGGATAAGGCTAAATGCAGTTAAACAGAGTAAATGACTCTCAAGAATGGTACTAATGTGTTCGAGATTCTACATGTGACAATTGGGTATCTTGAATTTGTATATGTGTTTAGAAATTGAGTCTCCATTGGGAGAGGTCAAGATGTGTAATTTTTCTATATCAATTATGGGCTTCTATGTAGAACTATCAGGAAGGTGAAGGCAATGGTTCAGAATTCGTAGAATGTTCTATGATGTTTTGACTTGCGATGTAGTAGTTGGAAGGTACGAAATGGTTCGTGGGATGTGAGCCAGCATGGTCTCGTGATTCAAAGTCACTCGGGATGAGTGCGGATGGATGGTGTTATATGTTGAATGCAGTTACTATTATTCCTAAGGTAATCAGGGTAAGTCGAAAGAAGATGGATTGGTTAGCCATATATCTGTTGGCATATTGGTGGTAGAGATCAATTCCTTCAGCATGATCAAGTTACGAGTGTGATTTTGGCGGTACAGATGTTATTCAAGAGTATTCTATTGTTATGGGCCTGTTACATGTAGGCGGATCCCAAAAGGGTCATGGTGGGTTGGACCACTACTTAGAGATTTGCATATTCTACGATCATGAGAATTTACCTGTGTGTTGCTATGGTTCTCCTGAAGTGAGTTAAGTTGAAAGTTTTATATGATGAAGTGTTAATGTAATAATGGTTCTGAAGCTGTGATGAAGAGTGTGTTCCATCGTAGGTTGGCATGCAATGAGTGGTATGGAATTTGAACTGAAGGTTGTGATAATATCGTTGAATTGAGAAAATATGCCCAGAGGGCACTCAGTCTATTGAGTTGTGGACTACGGATGATTTCTCCGACTATGATGGATGTTCTTATGTGTTACGAGCGGAAGATGAGTTGTTAGGGACCTTTTAAAGGTAATTAACCTAGTTCAGTGCGAACAGAATCAGCTTGAGGTCGGTGGATGGATTCAAATGTGAATATGGGCTCTATGTCAGGCCAAACGGGTTCATTTCAGTGATGCGCTCCTTATGGAGAAGGAGTTAGGGTGTTATTTTGTTGTCAGATATTTTATGCAGTGATACACTGCGCCGTGTGAGTTGTGAGACGATTTGAGAAAATGCTTATGTGTTGAGGATCCGTGTAGAAATGATGTTTATGAGCAAAAATGGCTCTCGAGATTCAGATTGTATATCGCACCTCAGTTGACCTTGAGTTTTGGTAGCTTATAGAGCTATATGTCCCCTTAGGGATGGTATTATGCACTTAGCGTGCTTATGATCGAAATTTGTTATTTTATATTAATGATCAATTTAGCTCGATGTACACCTCTTTAGGTGAGTGTTATGTGTGGATCGGGTGGCACGCCGCCATGAGTGTGTTATTTGGATCGGATTACGCGCCACAACAGTGTGTTATATAGCATAGTTTTCTATATGCTATTTTTGTATGCCTTGCTTCCTATTTTCTAAGGAGAGCATGTATTAGTGCGTGAGTTAGGCAGTTCCTTCCAGAGTTCATCTTCCTTTTTGTACCGTAGCCTATCGGCACTTTGTGGCATCATATGAGACTTTTGATTATGTACGGGGTGTCTTATTTCCTAAGCGGTTCGTACTGGATGAGGTCATGCATTGGGGCGAAGTTATGCGGATGTATGACATGGCGAGTTAGATTTGTGTGTTTTGTCTCTATGATGGTTCTCCATCTTGTGTTGTGGTGGTACTGGAGAGCTTGAAGTACAGCTTTTTCATTTGATTCATTTTCATGAATTGAGTATGTTCGGATTGTTGCTTATTGGTGTGCGTATTGTGCGAGTTGTGGCTTAGTTCTGTGTTAATGTGTAATGTCACCAGAGTAGTGTGTTGATTAGATGAGATCGTTGGGATCTTTAATGAGTACGAGCAGATTTGATTTCAGTATGTTGGAAGGATAATATCGAGCTTCGACTCAGAAATTTGATATAGTATTTGCCAAGGAGAAGTGGTTCCATGAATGGTTGATCTGAGAAATGGTGATGGCTTACTGCGCGTTTTAGTTATCAGTTGCAGTATATGTTAAAGTATTGGAAAGAAACTTTAGTTGTTAAGAGGTTTTCTACCGGTATTCAGGCCTTGTGTGCAGCTGCTGTTAATGGGAGTTACTACATGTGTTTGAGTTATGTGGAATATTAGGTAATTGCACCTAAGGTTGCAGGTATGGATTATTACAGCTGGTTCGGGCTTGTTCTGAATATAGATGGGAGGTTCTGGACTTGTGTACGATTTCGAAAATGGAAATGTGGTTCTAAGGTTTATGGGCTAGATTGGATTATGAAATTGCAGTGACAATGTGAAATCGGACCTATGTGAGATAGGGTGACAGGGGATCACCCCCGGGTATATCTATGGTAAGGTTATTCAGCTACTGGTTGGCTTCTAGAACAACTCTGGGTACGCTCGAGGATGAGCGTTTGTTTAAGTTGGGGAGGATGTGATGACCCGACCCGTCATCTCATGAGTTACCGCTTCATTTCCCCCATGTTCAGCTTCTTTATGCTTCATTATCCATATCGCATGTGATCGAGTTGGTTTGGATTGATTTTAGAAGGAAATGAGACACTTAGTCTCTTTAAGGAAAGCTTAGTTTGGAAAATTCAACCGGATGTTGACTTATGAGTTAGAGGGCTCAGATGTTAATTCCAAGGGTTCAGTTAGTTTCGAGGGATGATTTGTGACTTAGGAGTGTGATCGGAAGTGATATAGGAGGTCCGGTGTAGAATTAGGCTTGATTTGGCGAAGTTAGTATTTGAGCGAATTCTGGTTGATAGGTCAGATTTTGATACGAGGGTCAGAATGAAATTATGAGAGTTGTTGTAGCTTCGATAGGCGATTTTGGATGTGTGTGCAAAATTTCTGGTCATTCAGAGGAGTTTTGGTCGAGTCTTTGATCAAATGCATAATTCGGAAGTTTTAGAAGAACTTAGGCTTGAATCCGATGTAATATTTGATGGTTTTGGTGTTGTTTGTGGTGTTTTGATTATTGGAGCAAGTTTGGATGATGTTTTAGGATGGGTTGGAACTTTTGGTTGAGGTCCCGGGGGCCTTGGGGTGATTTCGGATGGTCACCGAGATGAATTTGGACTTGTGAGATTTCTGAAAATTTGCTGATATCTGGTATTTCCACATCTGCGGAAAAGGGGCTGCAGATGCGGTTCCGCGGATGCGAAGTCCGGGTCGCAGGTGCGAGTGTGAGCATTTGGAGAAGATTCCACAGATGCGGATGGTTTCCGCAGGTGCGGTTGTCGCAGATGCGCTTTATTGACCGCAGAAGCGCTCTGTGTGTGAGTAGGAGGTTCTGCGGGAGCGGATGTCCAACCGCATAAGTGGTGTCCGCAGAAGCGGTATTGTACTGCAAAAGCGGTCCTGGGCGAGATTGGGAGTTTCGCAGAAGCGGGTGGAAAACCGCAGAAGCGGTATTCGCACATGCGGTAAGGTAACCGTAGATGTGAAAATGACTGTTCAGAGAAGGGTTTTAAAGCTCATTTGTTCCGCGAGCTTAAGTTCATTTCCACCATTTTTGATCGACCTTGAGAGCTTTTGGACAGAAATTGAAGGTGATTTCGACTAGGTGTGATTGGAGGTGAGTTCTTTGACCTAAATACATGATTTAATGGTAGAATTAACATAGAAATTTGTGGAAATTCATCAAAAGGGGGTAAAGCTAGGGCTTGGAAATTTGGTATTTCAAAGTGGGATTTGAAGGATCATTTGGGCTCGGATTTGGGAGTTTTTGGTACGTATAGACTCGTGGCGAGTTGAGGAATCCATGATGTTAATTTTTCGATTGTTCGAGAAGTGGGCCCGAGCTCGGGTTTTGCTAACTTCGAGATTTTTGCTATTTTTCGATTATTTTTGATTGGGTATTGTCCCTTTGGAATATTGTGATGTATTGGCTTTGATTTTGGATAGATTCGACGCGCATGGAGGCCGAGTTGAGGGGCAAGAGCGTCGCGAGCTAGAGATTTCACCGATTCGAGGTGAGTAATGATTGTAAATAACATCCTGAGGGTTTGAAACCTCGGATTTGCACAGCATAGTGTTGTATTGAGGTGAATTACACGTCGGATAGCGAGCGTGGGGTAGAGCACCGTTGGGGATTGTGATTTGGTCCGTCCCGATTGATGAATTTACTGTGTATTTGACTGAAATTACTTGTTATCATCATAATGTGGACTGATTGCCATATTTGGGCTTCGTGCCAGCTATTTGAACCCTTCGGGGATTGTTGTTGATAATTGCTCACTATTTTAATTATATATTTGAACTCAGTCATGTATTTTCCACTATTTTAAAACTCAGCCAAGTTATTATGCCTTAAACACTCGAAA